>JAHZMZ010004291.1:0-11295 GCA_027743805.1 Lepidocyrtoides sp. E14 | reverse complement strand
GACCAGTCTTTCAGGGCAACAGAATGCAGCTCAAGCCGCTGCTGCGGCGTCTGGCGTTCCATTTGGCGCAGCTGCCGCCTACCACCATGCAGCTGCAGCCCACCACGCTTCCCTAAATCAATCAGCGGCCGCAAATCAATCTGCAGCAGCTGCAAACAGCGCTGCTTTGGACTTTGCTGGGATCCCTGGAATTCCGGCTGGTGCCGTTACAGGCGCCCCCAGTATGCACCCTGCTGCAGCCACGTTTGACTGGTCTGGTGTTTACCACGTCTGAAAAGTATTGCCACCAATTTTTTCTCCTTCTTTCCTTTTTTAGTAGGTATTTACGTTTTTATTTTTTATTTTTGACAAAGCGAGTAAATTTGAAACTTGAGAAAATTTGCTTTTATTTTTATTTTAAAAACAAAACTATTCGTATCATCATCATATTTACAAGTTTGAGATTTTTTCTATATATCGTGACGTTTAAAAAAAACAGAAGATCCAATTTATACTATAACAGTAACAATGAAGGATTTTCATTCAGTATTTACAGTAGTTGGTAGTAGTTATTTTTTTTCCTTGAAACATATAGTCGTTTTTATTATTATTATTATTATTATTATTCACACATTCTTCTCGTAGAAATCGTAGTATATTTTCTTGGCAAAATACAAAATAATAATTTAAATTTATAAACCTTACCTTAATAATATAAAAACTATAAATATATCAAAAACATTCTGAATGAGAGAATACATAAATATAAAATAACCGAATTCATTATTATTGATTAATATGGAATAAATAAATAGTAGAGTAATTAGCTGTTGTAATAATAATCATAAGAAAGTAAAAAAAAGAAAACAGATCCTTATAGTAAAGTAGTCATGTTTGTAGTAGTAAAATTATTACAAATGATCACTTTCTTGTAGTGTAGTTTTGGATCACCATTTATATACATAGTATAATAATATACATGTTATAAATATGTAAGTATTAAAACAATAGAAATCGGTTAAACAACCACTTAATTTACCTCTAGATGATATACATACATAGAAAATAATAATTTTACCTCCTATGAAGAACAAGTTTAATTATTGACATTGACGGATCTTTTTAGTAAAAAAAATACATTAATAATAATTAAAAATGCGTTGTAGTTTACTAAAAAAAACGCTATATAATAATTAATGCTGCGTAGTAGTTAGTAGAAAACAAATTTTTTGCTAACTCACCAATCTTTCTCTTTTTTGCTTTGAGTGTTTGTTTTTTGTCTTTATAACTCATACCATCATCATCATCATTTTACCCATCTTTTACTTTTTTTATTACCACAAGCAAACTATATTGGCAATTAGTTAACTCCACTGTGTATTGTTTTAGCAATCAGCAGCAAAGCAGTGTAGATGAGAAATCTCTTTTCCTTTTTTTTCCTCTCGCTCTCACCAGGCTGTCCATATTTTTTCATAGGAAAAAGCTACATAATTATTAATGTACAACAAGTTTACATGCTGTGTGGTTGGTTTTTTATTTATTTAAAAAAAAATATATATATATAACAGCAGCAACCAGCAACGTCTGGAAAACAGACGAAATATCTAAGCCATGCATTGTTTGTACCACCAAGGTCTTTTTTTTTTGTTGTCTCTTATCATTAGTTTTCTTCTCCGTCTCTACTACTTAAAAAAAATTCTTAACCCAAGTAAAAAGCATTGCATAAGCAATTTATTATGTTTTATGTGTGCAAAATTTTCCAATGTATGTTATGTTAAATAATAATAATAATAACTGTGCATGTTGCAAACTAATTTTTAAAAGCAATTTTTACTGTAATTATTATTGCAATAATACACAGACAACTTACTTAATAATTTATTGGGCGTGTGTATCGGAAATTCTGAAAATAATTTTGCTAACTGTCCACTGTTATTAAAAATTTTACCGTTTTGTCACTTTCTCTTCTTTCAGTAATAGTTTTATGAATATATACATCTGAAAATATTTAAATACTACTACTACTACTACCACTACTATTATTACTACACACTATACTATCTATATACTACTACTACTACTACTACCTATTTGAAATAGTGCATAAATAGGTATTACCTATATATGGAATTATTGACATTAAAAAATTTTAATAACAGAAATATACACCACCAGCTCTTTCCTTTATTTTCTCTTTCTCTTCTTTACATCCATCTTTCTCTGTATTTGGATTGTTCTCGTTTAATTTTAAATGCGGCTATATATTATATACATATACTCTGCTTCACATACATATTTATGGAAGGGTTGCATTTTTATTTTAAAAAAAACAGATTTGTTGTGTCTCAGTCGAAAAAAAAACTTTCTCTTCTGACTAGTCGACAAAAATCTAATCTTATATTTTAGTATGCTATTATTATGTACATATTCATGTTGTTATATATTTTAATTTTATTGTCAGTCGTAAATACCAATTTCATTCACCACCAGCAGCAGCAGAAACACAAATTTACCAGTTGAATTGATTACCATTTTTATTACTACTACTACTACAACCACCACCATGACAGTTATTTTATTGTGCCGATTTCCAACAAAAAAAATAACCAGTTATCATTATTTCTTCTTTAGAGAATATTACTGCTACCTACATTAGTAGTATTATTAATGCTCTTTTTTTTGACTGTGTATGTCGTATGTTGGCAATTATATTGCAAGTGTAAAAGCATAAGCAAAAATTCACTTTTTTTAGAAGCAGAGAAAGCATTCATTCATTCTTACTTCCTTTCTAATACTTACATAATACACTATTCTTCTAATCAAAGTTTAGTAGGTTGGCCAACCCTGTGGTTTTTTGTCTTTTTAACGTTTATATGTTTATGTACATATTATAATACTTCCTCCTTTTGCAAATTGTTCTATTAATATTATTGTACATAATTTGTTTCCGCGTAATTGATTGCAGAGTTGTGGCAAAGCATAGTAGTAGGTAATAATGTTGCAAAAAAACGGAGTTTATATTAATTATTGGTCGTTTTATCGTAAATGTTCATACGTTTTTATTTTTCGTTTTTCTCTCCTTGTTTTTTTTTATTATTTTGGGCTCACATGTTGCGTTCTTTTATTATTATGACTTTCTAATACAGTTTATTGCCGCTATATAACTTGATTATTATTATTATTACTAATTCTTGTAAAACATGCAACTTTTTTAAGAGAAAAAAAAAAGTTGCAACAAATGTCTCTCAAAATGTTTTATAAGAATTATTATTACCATTATTATTATTGGTATATCAGCAGCTCTGTTCCATGTGTACGTGAGCGTATATAAACCAACTTATACATAAATTTATCTTATTATTAATAACTTTTATGAATGTATGTGCAGTCTTCGCTAAAAGCTGAATTATAATAGTATGCTATTTAGTAAATTAAACATATATATACAAATATATTATTATATAAATTTATAAGGCGTATGTAGTAGTGTAACCTGGAAAAAAGCCGTAGACTTTGATGATTCCAACTTTTTTCAAAGAGAAAAAAAACAAGTTGACAGTATTTATTGATTGACACACACCCACACAATTTGTATATTGCCTCAAAGCAGACTTTTTGTACAAATCTGCTGCTTTGCGGTGAAAAGCTATATATAATATATTATTATTAATAATAACATCACATGGACATTTCTAATAGTATGAAAAAATAATGATGACGTTGTTGATGAAACAAAAGTAATAATATTATTATAATATCTGACTTTTCTCGTGCGTCTCTCGTCGTCGTGCATTGTTTTTAGTAGATGCAGAAATTATCATTCAATTA
This sequence comes from Lepidocyrtoides sp. E14, assembly GCA_027743805.1. Taxonomy (NCBI): domain Eukaryota; kingdom Metazoa; phylum Arthropoda; class Collembola; order Entomobryomorpha; family Entomobryidae; genus Lepidocyrtoides; species Lepidocyrtoides sp. E14. The sequence goes on along the minus strand of JAHZMZ010004291.1, from coordinate 7,488 downwards.
TGGTTGTAATTTTTTGACTTGTGTAGTAAAAAAAATATCGGAAAAAAGATCCTATGTATGTACGTAAAAAAATATTTTTTAACTACTCTGCTACTGTATTTATTTGCACTTTTTATTATTATATTATTAGCTGACAATTCCTCCTTTTCTTCCCCTCCATTAATCATTATTTAGTAAAAAAAACCAAACTTTAATAATCATTTATCAGGTTTTATCAATTATAAACCTGAGCTCTCTGCTCTGCTCTGCTCTCCAGTTCTTAAAATATCCAATCCAAAAACAGTTGTTGTGTATATATATTATCGTTTGTTGCGGGGTATTATGGGCTCGTTCGTTCGTTCGTTAAAGTATATATTATACTTATTATAATTTTAATGGTATCTGTTATATTTGAACTTTTTTGACCACACACATTTTTAAAAAAGTAATAATTACTTTACTTGCCAGCCACCATATATGTACTTATAAAATATATGCCAAAATATTACATATTAACTAGTTTTTGTTATCACCGCCGCCATTCGCATCCTCCTCAATTTAAATTTCTTCTTATCTATCTCTCTCTCTCTCTCTCTCTCTTACAATAATACTTTTTTGAAAGTATTGTAATAACTGCATTTAACGTTTGAATTTCTAGGTACTCTTTCAATAATACCTAATAATAATACAATAATAAACGTAGAGCTCATATAATAATAATAATGGACGCCAGTGCAAGTAAAAGTAAAATTCGCAACGTAATAATTGTTTCTTAAAATACTTAATTGTTCAGCTGTCCGCCGCCGCGTGCTGTCGTGCATCAAGTATCGAGATAAGCAAGTACAAAATTGTATCTAATTATCCAGCAGCTCTTCCGTTGTTCTTTCTCTTTATCTATTTTTCTCTGTCTGTCTCTATATATATCTTAAATTATACTTTCTCTCTATCTATCCCTTCCGCCACTGCTCCGTTTCTTAACAGTTGCAGTAAAACAAAAATATTAATCATGTTGTTAATATTTTATCAACTTTTTCCGTACGTGCGTAAATAACCGTAAGTACTAAAAATGGCCTTTTTAAAACTCTTAAATACCTCTATAATCATTTATTTATCAAAATTGATTATTATTATTGTTGTTAATTATCATATCTCACTCATTTTATTATTTTTTTTTCGTGCATGCCATGCAAAAAAAACCAAACATTTTAAATGTATCTCTCTCTATCTATCTATTTATCTCTAGCAGCAGCAACAGCAGCGGTGTTTTCATGTTCGTTCGCTCGTTCGTTCGTAATTTCGTTGTATCATAATAATATATTGGTTGATTGACTGTAGTTAATTGAGATTATTACCGGAAAAAAAAGAAGTTGATTAACTTCTCTGTTGAAAAACATGATCCACTTTTTCCACTATATTTTTCACCACCACTACCACCGCCACCACCATATATAGTTATCTGTCTCGTATTTTAAAAGCAAGCACACTATACTGACTTATATAATCGCTAAAAAAAATATATATACCGTATTATTATTATCGCATTTTTTCCAATTAACTTACTATATGACAAAAGGAAAGTATATACGTATGGATGATATATAATATTTCTCTACTCTATTTATATAATATTATTATGGAGCACACTTGACACTGACTGGGTTTGTCGTTTTTTTGCTGCTCTGTATAAAACCGTAATTTTACGTGCCATATTATTAAACGTGCATTTTAATTATTCTTATTATATTGGGGTCGCTCGCTCTCAGTTTATATAAATTATTATTATCTAGTTGTTTGCCGTGCCGTTGTAGTTGGTTCGTTCGCCGCCGTGCTCTGATGCTCTTCTCCAAACAAAAAGTTTTTAAATGTTTAACCTCCAAAACAAACGTACTCCAAAGGTTTATTTATTTTTCTTCTCTCCAGAGGGACTATGTAAATGCAGTATGTATATGTATGTATTTTGTATATCTCTACTAATTGTTTGAAAAGTTTTAATATTCTGGGTAGTTAATGTGTATAACATTTTTAAAACCGTTATTATCTCAATAGCTCAATGCGATTGGCTCAAGAATCAGCTCACAAACATGTTTGTAAAAAAACCGTTCTTTCGTTCGTTCGTTCGTTCGTTTCGCAACAAAGTATATATATATCTTTCGTAGTAAAATAATCATATTTGATGCTTGCTGGCACTAAAATAATATTAATAATAATAGTACTTGTTCATACAACTTTTTTAAAGGATTTTTTTCTGACAAGTATATTGAATGACTTAATCGGAAGAAAATTGTAGTAAAACTTTAACTGTTTTTTCATAGGACAAAATATTTCAAGAGAATAAGAAAGAGTAGACAACAAAAATATAACAAAGAGAAATCTAATTCACAAATTTACTTGAATCTTTTCCGTCAGACTCTTATTTCCTCCCTTTCGTAAATCAGCAAAAGCAGTAATAATAATAATAAATAACCCCTATAAATTCTGCATATTACCAGTATTTTATTAGTAGAGAGTGCGTGCTGCGTGTGTGGAAGGAAAATAAGCATGTTAGCTATGTAAATCAGTTTAACAATATTATATTGTTGTCCTTAAAATTATTGTTTGTTGAATGAATCACAAAAGAGAAAAAAAATGTTATATTTTATGACTGTGCTCACACCTTTAACTAATTAAGACGTGTTATTATTGTCCCCCTAACTTTCCCGTCCATTTAGATTTGCAAGCAAATTATGGATAATGCCATGAAATTTCTACTGTGGAAGTTTAAAAGCTGATGGAGAGAAAGCAAATGGGGTAATATGACTCATTGGATTGCTTGGACTGGTGTAGTTCCTTCGTAGAACGGTGAGTTGTAAAAGCCAGTATATAAAAATGTTTTTAAAGGAAATTATTCTTCCTGTTTACTTACAGAACAGAAAAGCATTTGTTACCATTTGCGTGTGTTGGTTTCAGGAAAAGAAAATGGATGAGAAAGACAAGTAAAATACAAGGAACTTAGCGTTGCAATCGCCAATAAAAATGTTGAAGCAGGTATGTAAATACTTACGAAAAACAATTTTATTCACACGTTGTAAAAAAATACTTAAAAGTTATTAATATTTTTTTTGTCTTGAGTTGATACTTTGTGTAACATTAATTCTCACTTTTTCTCAAATAAACTAAAATTAGTGATACAGGTGTATAGGTACATAATATATAATAATGATTGTCACTTTTTGTTTCAGGATTCATCATTACTTCTACTGCAGGATACCAATTACATCTTCCTCCAGGTCGTCGTTATCACTGAATGCTTTCATAGTGTTGTGAACATCATCAATGTTGGTGGAGGTGAGACGCTGATAACATGATGATGACATGGGAGACTTTCTCTGCGCAAGCAGTTCACGAGCTTTCCTACCCTTTGCGTTCTTCCACAACCAAGATCGACAATCCTTTTTGTAGTTGGGTTCCAAAAGCGAATGATACTTTGGATCAAGTGTGGCTTTCAAGTAGGCGAATTCTGGCCACTTTAAATCGGCAAAATTTGGAAACACAGGCTGCTGTTGGCGACATGTCGATACTGACACTTCATCATCAAAGTCGTCATCTAAAAGATGGTTACCACAAGATAAAGATATTCCTTTTAAAAAAAGTATTTTTTACACAAACTAATATTAATTAATTATTACAAATTGCACAGTCAGTGGTAATAGTGGTATTATGTTTTTCTACTTTAAAATTGTGGTAATATTGTGGTTTTTGCAAGTTTTTTGAGCTGATCTAGGGGTACACTGCTATATAGTAGGTGGTAAAAGTTATAAAATAATATTCTTCATGCCTGATTTAGTACGGGGCAAATCGAGATATTGAAAGGTAGGATGATTTCTACCCAACATATGACGCCTTGAGTAATACATAAATGCGTTCACAGGCCCAAACATGTCGGTCGAGGGATGAGCTATCGATTTCCAATCAATATCGCTTCGCAAATATGGTGGTGTCGCTTGATGTTGGTAATGAGTGAGATGATAGTAAGGATTACTTTCATAATCACCAGCACCACCACCACCGTCATTACATGAAGTGAAACGCATTCCGGATAATTTGGCCATGACCGATTTCAAAAACGCCATTTTTGTTTCTTAGTACACTGACTAGACTGATGGCGAGATGACAATGTTTTGTTGTTAAAAATGCTATAATCTCCTATCTTTATTGATGCACTTTACTTTCATTTTTGAAAACGTCTCAAAGATTTGTGAAATGTGTGTGCAAGCAGCAACAGCGCTTCTCCTCTAATCATTTGATTTTACGGAGGTAATTTATTAGGTATAGCTTACCTGTTGCATGGTCACCGGCAGGAGAAGTTGGAGCTGTTTGCACACATGAGTTCTGATTGACCTCAGCAGCATCGTGACCAATGTTATCCTCGTGTTGCTGGTGATCCTCACCGTCCCCATCTTCTGGGGTAACTTGATCCATATTCGTTTGTTGGTAGTGACTATGCAGAGTGCCTGTGCCGACATAAGGGTACGGCATTTCCTCTGTTCGTTCTTCGTAGAGAGGGTCGCCAAAGGTGGCTGCTGAGGAGGATTTTGTGTTCTCATCATGCTTGTTTGTTCTAATGCATTTATATTCGTACACAGTTGTGACAGCAGGGTCTACTGCTCCTTTAAACGTTTCATTGGTTGGTAGTGGTGGAGATACCAACTGTATAGATGCCGCAGCATTGCTCAAAGGGATATCTCCCGAAATGTCGTCATTTACTTGTGTTCGGGCTTTAGTCACAGGACGAAAATCATTGGCATTAGCAGGCACTCGATGCTGCATTTGCCAGGCCATATATCTGTCCAGATTTGCATTAACCCTATTTTGGGCAGTGCGGTCAGATGAAGCATTGTGCGGTACTGGGACAGTGCCCTGCTGTTCTTCATGCAGGGTTGCAACTGATGGCTCACCCAGGTAGCTGTTTGTGTGGGAGCTGATTGTATTCAGTGAAGGATAGTGGGGTTGTGCCACATGTCGAGGTTGAATTGTTGTAATGTTCTCGTGCAGTTGATGGTTAAATGGAGAACTGTGATTCATCATTCGTTCTTGATTGAAAACCAGTGAGTCACGAAGCATTCCAAACTGTTGGATGTTTGCATGCTGTGGAGATCTTTCAGTAGACTCCAAGAGAATTTCTAAACTTGTCTTCTCACCGGTCATGGTCCTGATTCGAGTTTGATCTGGTATATTAATGTCTCTTCGAGATGCTCTAATATTATTATTCTTCTTTGTGGGAGTGGAGGGCGTCAAATTGTTGGGTGGTCCCATATTTTACTTGTGATAATTTCATTTCATTTCATTTCACTCTGAAAATTTTGACTTGTAGCCAATTTACCAGAAGTAAAATTGTGTACACTGTATGTGTGCCACCACTGCTGCTGGATTGTTAGTAAAATGATTCCAATATGAGCAAAGGTGAATGTATAAAAATGATAATGGAAAATTATCCATGACATTTGACATTCCATCAGAGATCTTTCAACTTTGTCCTGCACGCGTCGATCATGCCATGTTTTTACTTTTATTTTAAGCAATGTCAGTGCAAAAATAATTTGTATAAAATATATTTAGCTATCTAAATCTAAGCCAGTGTCACGGTAGCGTTTATAAGGTGGTATAAGTGTGGTGGTAGGGATTGCTGGAAGATTGAGTAAAGGTCCTATTCTTTGATTAGCCAAAGCATTAAATGCCCCAACTGCAAGCACTGGTCCGATTTTAAAGGACTGGCGGATCACGCCTCCAATCCCTTCCTCTGCCAAAACTGGAGCGGCTGCTTTTACAAGTTGAGCGACCCATGGATTTCGGTCCCCTTCCCTTTGAAACAAATAGTGAAGAAAGTGTTTCGTTGTGGTCTCCACTGGAACTGGATCAGGATTATCAGGAATCTCATTATTATTTTCCGTTTGTGCTTCCTGCTGAGGTGAAGGGAAAGGTAGAGCTTTTACAACAAACAGGTTTCCTATCGAAAATGCTAAAACGGTAGTCACTACAAAGTGATTGTAAAACACAAAAAATCTTGGATTTTTCCTACTTGACATGGTTGCTTTTCGCTTTTCTCTACAAAACGACAACGATAGATGCTGACTGACGATCTCTTTTAAACTATTCAGTATTATTTCTTTGTTGCGCTTGAGTTAACTACAAAAACAAGGTATTTGTACCACACACACCGGTGATAAAAACGAACAATTGTGAAATTTAATCAGTCAGTTCAACAGTATTATATTTTGTGACAAAATGCTAATAATATCAGTAGTAGTAAAAACGACTGGAACTGGAAGGAGGGAGACGGCTTAATAGTAACGAACACTGCTGTTTAGCCACATAAAATAAAAAATATTTAATTATCCGTTATGCATTATTATTTATTACCCAATCAATGCAAAAATGAAATATGCATGAACAAAATACGAATTAGAAAATTGTTAGCTTTCACCAAATTTCCATTATACATAATCTTCAGGTAAGGTAATAATATTAATAATAACAATGACATCACAACAATAATCGATCCATAATGCTGTATGTTTACTACAATTGCGAATAATATTTACAACTATTAATGCATTTCATCAAACTATCGCGTCAACCGTTCACGATTTCCCTTTGGAGAAGCGCATCATAAACAGTTGTACTTGAAGTGTTTGTACTTATTGCATTCTCTGACAAGCAAAAAAATGTGTTTTGGACTATGGCCAGACTATGGATCTCTTTTTTTTTTGGTTATAATTACAAGGATGATATATGATAATGAATACAAAACTTTTTTATTCATGTACAGTCATTCATGTATGATGTGTACACAGACACATAATAGGTATGGTATATTATTAAAATGATAGAGTGTAAGATAGTATTGATTAAGGGTACGTATTATTAAAAACGAGTACTGAAAACGTTACCAAAAATACATAATGTGTATGTCAGTTGTTTGGTTGGTAGAAAAGTGTGAGATTTAAAAGTGGTGGAGAAAGGATTGTAAGCTTTAAAAGTGTTCGGATTTTCTTTCACTTTTTACACGAGTAAATGCAAAAATAAAAACGTCTACTATAAAGTCTTTGATAATATGAAGATATGCATATAAAATAGATTAAAGTTTCTCATAACTGGTTATATGCAAGCGTGCATAAATATGTATGTAGGTATTTATGTATGGTCAAACGTCACATGCATGAACCAAAATCCATAAATTCCACATAAAAATGCACCTAGACCTTTTGCTTAGACCCCAATTTTTTCAGCGCAAACTATTCAACAGAAAATGTCAGCATAAACTGTCACATCATTCATTGTGGCGCATGACAAACAGACATAGGTACTAATATAAGGGATCTCAATCTGGTTGGATTCGGGAATATAAAGAATAGTTGCTGGACTGGAAATGAACTCTCTATTCTCATTAACGGTGAACTCGTGCAGAATGACCTTTGTGCGGAAAGGCGAAGATGGGCAGCTGTAACTTCATGCAATTTTTCAAACAAGTTA
>JAHZMZ010004290.1:0-17205 GCA_027743805.1 Lepidocyrtoides sp. E14 | reverse complement strand
AAATTTATTCATTTTTCATACAATTGTTTACGCATCCTCATCCTATGTAGATCCAAAGCACGCTTGCTTGCTGTTGGATGACCTGCCTTGATTGGTCCAATAGTTGGTAAAGTAGGACCGTTTGTCACTCCTGCAATGTTCACCGTTCTGTCACAACTGATGCAATTGTAGTCTCGAAGAAGTTTCTTTCTTGTTCCGGCAGGATCTGGCTCCTCAATAAGCTGCGTAAGGTTTTTAACTTTGTCCTCCAGGGCTTTCAGATGACTTTTGAAGAATGCACGAATTGGCGCCAGTTCCACCTTATCCAGCTTCTCTGCCAGTTCCTCAGCCAGGTCTGCAGTAACCTTTTTCCAATTTTCATTTCTCTGGTAGCCTTCCACCATTAAATTATGAAGCTGTGTATTAAGCTCATCAATAGTGTTACCAAACTCATCATAAGAAACTTTTGTATTGATAAGGCCCTTGTCAGCTTTATCGCTTAGAGCATCGAGCAACATTTGTTTGGTCACCATTCCAGATTCCAAAATTCTTGCAGTGTCGGCCAGTTGCTAGAATTCAAAAAAATAAAAAATTGTCATGCTTCAGGATTTTTAATTTATTTTATATTTTACTCCACTCTTTGATACGTTCCACTTACGTCAATTCGGTCTTTCTGCTCTGTACATTCTGCAATGACATTAGCCAAGTTGTTGAACAGGGTTTGAATATCTTCCTTATCCGCCCCACCGGATCCTCCTCCAACCGTGGTGTGACCAGGCATCTTGAATAGCTCCTCATCCTTCTGTGCACTGTGTCGGTGGTTGTGGTCTTCTGGAATATACATTGGCTTGTTGAAGTTGCCCGTTGCGAATGCATCCAGATTTTCATCTGGAATTTTGCTCAGTTTCTCAATAGTCTTTGTAGGTAACCGCTTGAAGAGAGCATCTTGTTTGGCAATCTTAACAGCGATGGCTTCTTCATTATGCTTCAGAATCTTCAGAGCTTCCCAAACTGCACTAAGCCTTTCCAAAATGTCCTGTTCATCATACGTGCCCAACTTTTTAGATTTCATTTCATCCCGAATCTTTTCCAAATCCAGTAGCATCAAAGATTTCATTTCCTGAAGTAAAGCTTCATCTAGTTCACTTATATGGCGACCATCACCTATGGCTAGCGGAGCGGTTGCAGCCGTAATTGCTCCTGGTTCTCCAGGCTTCTTTTTGTCCAATCCCTTCAAGCCTTGTAGTCCGTCTTTTGCACGGCAGTGAGGACATATATCTTTTCCTGGGCAGATGGGGGGACCAGGGCATACTGTGACCTCTCCACCGTCAGCGGTTAGCATTGTTTTATCCTTTGCTTCAGGAAATTGAACAACTGCAATTCCAGCTGGCATACCGTGACCTGTACAGATGCCTGGCCCGAGACACTGCTCAGGGCCTCCAACAGCCATGTACGGAGATGTTGCTGTTAAAAGAAACACATTAAACAATATTAGCAAAAATTCGTTAACTTAAAACTTAAAGAATATCACTTTACATCATAATCTCCTAGTTCCAACAAACTTACTTAGCTGCTGCGAAACAATTTCACGAAGAAGCTTCTGATATATAAACTCCATTTTCTCTTGAATATCGTTGGCCAACTGACGTTGCATTCCTTGTAACTGTTGATACTGCTTTTGTAATTCCCTCTGCACAGCATCTGCCGCCAAATTGGCTGCTTCTTCTGGTGGCAAGTTTGCCAGGTATTCTTCCAAAGTTATAGGAGGTAGAGGTTCCGCAACGGCAGGAATTGGACCTTGAACAACGTCAACTTTTGGATGTCGTCCATCCCCTTCCTCATCTCTCCTGGGATGCTTATGATGGTGATGGTGACGCTTCTCTTTGTCTGCTCGTTTTGTATGTGGCTTGCTACGGTCCTTGTGACCTTTTCTTGATCCAGCGCCAACACTTTCTGCATCTTGCATATCATAACCACTGGCACTGGTGTAGTCGGGATAAGAACTTTCTGGGAATTCAACATCAGTGTGTCCCTGCTCAATCGACTTTCGAGCTTCTATTATAGCTTCTTGCTGTCCCTTTGATAGCTGGTTCAACTGGTCATCAGGCAAGTTCTTAATCTGATCTGGGGTCAAGGAGGTTACTACTTCGTCAGGGGTCATGTCTGCCGCCTTTTCTAAACTAAGCCCAGTGGCTTCCTCCTTCAACTTTTGGATTTCCTTTGCCTGCTCCGGCGTAAAGTTTGTCTTGATCATCTCTGGCGTAAGACTAGTTGCTTCTTCCGTGGTCATAGTTTCTGCCAGTTCGTCTGGTGACATTTGAGCCAAATCTGCAATCAACTCCACTGACAACTGAGGTTTATCTGGTAAACGTTTACCCTTGGATTGCTGTAGTGGTGGGGGAGGCTCAACGTAGTCATCATAATCACCAGAGTCAGTATCATCCTCCTCATCAGATGGACCTGCTTCAACGACCTTCTGTATAGCAGCTTGCTGCTCAGCTGTCATTTTTTCAAGCACATTTGGAGGAATATTTTTAGCCTCTTTATAGTTCATTTGAGTCGCGATTTGTTCTGGATCAATCTCCTGCAACTGATCCTGAGTCATGTTTGCAACACCCAAATTTGGTTTCGGCGGTTCTGAAGGTCCAGCAGCAAGTACTTTTTTCACTGCTTCCTTTTGCTGCGGCGTCATTTTCTCTAGCACCGTTGGAGGAATTTTTTTAGCCTCTTTGTAGTTCATTTGATCAGCAATTTCTTCAGGCTTAATCTCCTTCAACTGATCCTGAGTCATATAAGCGACTCCCATATTAGGTTTCTGCTCACGTGGAGGTCCAGCAGCAAGCACTTTCTTCACTGCTTCTTTTTGTTTTGGCGTCATATTTTCCAGGACCTTAGGGGGAATATTTTTAGCCTCTAGAAAGCTCATTCGATTCTCAATTTCTTCTGGTCTGATCCCCTGCAACTGATCCTGATTCATGTTAGCGACTCCCATATTTGGTTTCTGCTGCATTGAAGGCCCAGCTGAAAGTACTTTTTTAATAGCTTCTTTTTGCTGCGGAGTCATTTTTTCAAGCACCGTCGGAGGAATGCTTTTCGCCTCTTGAAAGTTCATTTGATTCGCGATATCTTCCGGTTTGATCGCCTTCAACTGATCCTGAGTCATGTAAGCGACACCCATATTAGGTGTCTGCTGACTTGGAGGTCCTGCACTTACAACTTTTTTCACTGCCGCTTGCTGCTCAGGTGTCATTTGCTGAAGCACTTGCGGAGGAATATTTTTTGCTTCTTGGTAGCCCATCTTTGCAACAATTTGCTCAGGAGGTATCACCTTCAACTGCTCTTTACTCATATTGGCAACACCCATTGGAGGAGGCTGCTTGGCTGCGCCGGGTTGTCCTTTTTTCGGCCCAGCAGTTGCAACTTTTTTCACTGCAGCCTGCTGCTCAGGTGTCATTTTCTCAAGCACTTGCGGAGGAATATTTTTCGCTTCTTCGTAAGTCATCTTTGTGCCAATGTCCTCAGCTGACACCGCTCGCAATTCTTGCTGATTCATTGAAGCTACTCCCAAAGCCTTTTGCGGAACTGGTCCACCCTTTGGCTTGGATGACAGCGGTGGTCCCTGATTTATCACTTTTTTGATTGCTGCCTGTTGCTCTGGGCTCATTAACTCCAACACTTTTGGTGGTATGTTTTTGGCTTCTTCGTATGGCATGGAACTTACTATCTCAGCGGCTGGAATGGATTTCAGTTCATTTTGATTCATTGAAGCGACACCTAACGGTTTTTTCTGATGGGGCTCGTCCACTTTACCCTTGCCAAGATCCTTTCTTGACGAGGGTCCTTTAGCTGGAGGACCTTTGTCTATTACCTTCTTCACATTTTTCTTCTGCTCTTCGGTCATGTTTGCGAGCACCTCCGGTGGAATGTGCACAGCCTCTTCGTAGGGCAACTTTTCAAGAATATCTTCTGGGGGTAGCTCACTAATTTGTTCCTTGGACATGCTGCTTATTCCCATCGGCGGCTTTCGAGCTTCCAGCTGCTGCTGAGGTGGTTTGCCTCCTTTACGTATTTCTTGTATCGCCTTCTTCTGGTCAGGTGTCATATTTCTGTATAATTCCGGAGGTATTGAACGAATCTCTTCCGGCGTGATTTCTTTGAGTATGTCCTCAGGGGACATTTGAGCAATTTGCTGCGGAGGAATGTATTTTTCTGGAGCCTTTTTCGGTTTTTGTGGAGGCCCTTGCCGTTTTGGATCAGGTTTATCAATCTTCACAAACGTTTGTGTGCCACGTTCAAACTGTTCCGATTGAGACTCACTCAGTTCATAAGGGGTTGATTCTTCGTCTCTTTCTTTCTTCTTGGGCTTCATGAATGTAGGCATTTTTCCAAGTTGCACCCCCAAAGACTTTTCAAGATTTTCTCGATCCGCTTTCCACTAAATATTACAATAATGGATTTCAAAAAATGACGGAATAACCTTATAAAAAGTTTTTGTTCACTAATTTCCTTACGCCTTTTTTCAGATTATCAAGATCGCCTCTCAATCCGTTGATCACATCTGCAAATTGGTCACACTTGTCCGTTAAATCTTGACCCCTAATCATCAAATCGGAATTGGTAGTAGCCAATCCCTCCGTATCCTTCTTCAGTCCCCTGGTATCCACCTTCACCTTGCCCATATTTTTCGCCAAATCTTCAATTAGCGATGCCATCTTTTGAATGGCGGCCTCTGCTGCAGCGATTCTATTATTTAGCTGAATAATCTGCCACATGTCATTCACGGACATGGAACTACCCATCTTGGCCTTCTCAATCAGTTCACTGTTTGCTGGAAGCTGATACAAAGCCTCCATGTGCTTCTCTATTCGCGCCACCTTCTCTGCCAGGTCCATACTAGGATCAACCAGAAAGCCCCCTGTTTGTGAAGGCACTCCACCTCTTGGCGTTCGAGGACTTGGCTTTTCCAGTAATTGTGGTCCCGGTTGGCCTGGTCTAGCGGTTCCGCTAGGTCCTCCAGTTGGAGGTTTAAGACCCGGGCTGGAGGTAACATGTCCAGGTCCATGTCCAGGTCCATGTCCAGGTCCAAGTCCAGGTCCAGCTCCTCCGCCAGGATTAATACGAAGAACCCCTGGCATTGGACTAGCCACTGCAGTTCCTTGCACATAATTCTTAAAATTCTGTAATGTGTTGTCAATAATAAAAAATATACACGATGACCCCATAAATTATGCTTCAAAAGAAGTTGATAATCCAATGTACACATGTAAAACATTAGTTTACCTCGACTTGATGTGCTTCCAAGTCGTTCACCTTTGCCGGCGTCTTATCAAGTCCAGTCTTCACCACAATATCCCTCAAAAGAATCCGGAGAATGTTGAAGTTGACAGCGCCCGATTCCGGTGTACACAATGCTAAGTCCACCAGTTCACCTACGGTAAAATGAGGATTGGCCTCAATATCTGCAGAAGTAATGTGTGGCTTTGACTTTCCATCCTTGGAAGGAGGGGGAGGCCCTGGTCTTTGCTGCTGTGGAGAAGGGGGAGGTCCTTGTCTTTGCTGTTGCTGAGGGGGAGCGCTGTGATTTTTTTGGTCAGAGGAGGGCGTCGCTCTCACATTATCCGCCATAGTAAATCCCCACTACCTTTACTATCACTGGCGTAGGAAAACAAAGGTTTAAGTTATTACCGCAGTACTGCTTTACTTGGTGGGCTCACAATAAACGGTGTTGGAATTATCAAGAAAGAACTGCTGGTTAAAAAAGCACAGTTGAAAAGTTGAGAGAAAAGCCCCAAAAAGTCAACCGAATACTCGCAATTAAAACAATTCGCTGAGTAGTGCGTCTGTCTTTTCTGTATAACTGACTGACAGCCATACGTAGTGATTTGTATCTAATCTACGCACCGCGAACGTAAATGATAATTTAAAAAAAAAAGTCCATGGTGATCCTCTCTGGGGATTCCTCTCCTCACACTTTGAGAGTCGTCAGTCGTCCCGTCTCTCATGCATTTCAGTTTGCTCTTGATGCCCTTCTAAAAAAACGGTTATGGACGCGTACATACATAACGGTGTAACGGTGCAGTGAGTGAGACACACAATTGTGTTCTTTTACCCCTATCACATAATTCGCGTACCGTACTGCCATTCCACAAAAGTGAAGGGGAAGCACTAATAAAAACCCTGCTTTCGCTCACGCAAACACATTTATCGATTTTTTTTCTCATACTCGTTGCAGCGTTGACAGGAAGAAAACGAAGAAAAAGTACAACAAAACTGGTCTGTTGCAGTAATGCAATGCATTTCGTAATAGAAAAACTTTTACTTTCTCAGTTGCTTTCTCCCTCCAGTTCCAGCAGTAGTGTGACTGCATGAACAGAAAACACAATAATTCTCACCAAATTATTATTTCCACAATAAATAAATGCAATCATGTTTGCCAACATTTTATCAAAGTATTCGCTATTTTCACTGGCAGTAATTATTGTAGTTTTACAATTGCTAAGTGGCCCTTCATTAGTGTCCTGTTCAGCCGGTGCAAAAATTTTATTTTATTTTGCTTGGTCCAGCTACAGTCATAAGCTAGCTGTGTGGCCGTTGGTTGAAAAACTTGCAGAAAGAAATCATAGCATAACCTTTCTTTCCCCTCATCCTCCCACTTTACCACACACTCCAAAAATTACAGAGTTTCGGCCCAAAGGCCTAGTCAAATATTTTCGAATGCATGAGGAAAATTTGTTCCAGGATTTGATTTCTCTCAAAATTAAGGCCCATCGGGAAAGTGAGCCATTGAAGGATCCTAGAGAGTCTATGATTGTTGAGGCATGCGGAGTAACATTTAAAAGCGCGGATTTTAAGCCGTGGGCGGAAGGAACAAAGTTTGATTTGGTGGTAATCGACAGTCCCATGAATGAATGTGGAATGGCGTTGGCATTAAAGTTGAAAGCACCTTTTGTCTTCTACGTATCATCTGGAACGTTGCAACCCTGGCAAGCAGAAGCTTTTGGAATTCACGACGAAAAATTTGCAGATGTAACAATGTCATTTGATGGATTAGCAGGAGTAAGCAGTAGAAATAATCCAAACATTTGGCAACGCTTTATCAACAATCTCATACCGGTTTGGTCTTACTACACAAGAGCTTACTATCTTTTGCCGAAATTGGAAAAATTATCGAAAAAGTGGCTAGAACTACCGTCAGTTCCACAGTTTACAGAATTTGAAAAAAATGCGAGTTTAGTTCTCTATAATGGACATACAAGTGTGGAGGCTGCGAAACACTTGCCACCATTTTTTATACCGATTGGTGGAATGAGGTGCTCATCTTCCAAAGATGCTCTGTCAGATGTAGGCTATAACATTGTAAAATACAAAATATGTCATTAAATTCTCTAACCAACAAAAACTAACACTTAATCATAGTTTTAATCGTTGAAAGCACGTAATTAAGTATTTATTTTCGTTATTCCTTACCACAGGACTTGGCAAAATTTATTGCGGAGAAGGGACAAGATGGTTTCATTTACATAAATTTTGGAACTATGGTCGACTTTTACAAGGCGCCAGACACAGTAGTAACCAAGTTTTTTGATGCTCTTCGAAACGTCAATTTACCCATTTTGTGGAAGTGGGGCTCAAAAGCGATGCCTGCAAATGCTCCAGAAAATGTGTTTTTTGCTAGCTGGATACCTCAAAATGCAGTGATGGGTATGTTTTTATGCGGAGAAAAAAAATATCACAGAGTTACATTAAGTTTTAACTACTCACTCTTGATGTTTCTGTTAATCTTTCAGATAATCCAAAATTAAAAGTGTTCATTTATCACGGTGGCCCAATGAGTACACAGGAAGCTATATACCACGGGGTTCCAGTAATTGTTTTCCCTCTAACTATTGAAGGGGAGCGACAAGCTCAAATTGTTGAACATTTTGGGATTGGAATAAAACTGGAAATTGCTCTTTTTACCCAATACGAGCTCACCACTTCCATTCGCAACATACTCAAGGATAGCACGTACGTGCCTGTCGCTACACTTAAATTAAAACAATAGTCATTTACTGCATAAAAGAGCTTTCTAATTTCCAAAATTTTGTTTGTAAAAAAAAACCAGGTACAGAAAGAAATCCATTAAGCTTGCAGGCTTGTACAAAGATCGACCCCAAGACCCAAGAACCACAGCAGTGTGGTGGATTGAATATGTACTTCGGCATAACGGGGCTCAGTTTTTGAAACCTCAATCAACCATGCTCAACTGGCATCAACGAAGACTACTAGACGCTTGGGCACTTTTAATATCTTCGTCCTTTACGGCAATATATTTGTTCTACAAACTGTACACTTTTTGCAGAAGAGCAGAAAAAATTAAAATTTCTACTCAATCTTCTCAACCAAACAAGAGACAGCCTGCGTACTTGAAAAACAAGGATAAACTTTCATAAAAAGGATGGATATTTTTCAATTTTGCTTCAATAAAAAATGTTCAAGATATTAATTATTCATAATAACTTGGCATAAGGTTGGGTTCTAATTTTTGAGATTTTTTCAGATGTATGTGACTCGTGATTGTGATTTAATTTTAATTTCACATGCATGTAAATACAATAAACATCATTATTAATAGTTTGACAAATTTTCAGAGACAAATTAATTGAAAAACAGAGAATGCATAGAAATGCAGTGTTATTGTTGATATATTTCTATAATATTCTGAATTTGATAAAAATGCATAGACATTGTGTAAAACAACGTGCTTGAAATGCGACTAATAAAAAACAATTGTTGAAACTTGTGCCGTGCATTACACTAGAAAATGCTGTAATACGGGGATTAAATCTCTTGTTGATTTTTTATTATTCAAATGTGCAAATTTACAAACTGTAATGGATTAGGATAAATTGTTGAAGATGCTTAATTAAGTAGGTACATACAAATCTTTGGTTTAATTACGTGTGTATTTAGGTGTAAATTATTTAAAATGTGAATGCAAATTCGCCACAATACTTGAAAATTAAGACGAAAGTACACAGATTTTTTATACTTAAAATACTTGGGCCAATGATCATTCATTATTATTATTGTGGTGTTTTTAACTTGAGATTGCATAGTAGAGACAGTTTCTGCAACTCTTGACAAAGTTTCAAATTATTTATACTCATATTTATGAGATTGAACAACTAGGATTGTGCTGATAAGCATTATTATTATTGTTATACGATAAACCACTGCTGCTTCCCAGTAAAGCTGTGGATCGAAATAAATGGTCACTATACTTCCGCTTATTATTATCCCGCTTTCGAGTACTTTTCAGTTTTTTCTTTAGAATCATATCACAATTTTCCAGGTCAGTCTCTTGTAAAATAAAGTCCTCGATGGTGGATCCAAACACTCCGTTCCAAAGAGCTTCAATTGCAGTTAGTGGAATCTGTAAACAGAATAGAACATTTTGGTTGGAATTTGCAAGCTACTACAACTACATATTTTGCACAACGACAGTGGAGAAAAACATGTTTTTGTACTATTTTTTTAATTTACCGATTTCTCTGTGACAAGAAGATTTCCATCGAAAAAGTGAAAGGATCTAAGCCGCATGTGCCGGAATGCATGGATGAAACTCATTTCCGTAATGTTCACCTCCCCATAGTCAACGTAAAGGTAATTTATGATGGATAGTTTCCTCAAGTCTGTAAAAAACAGAAAAGAATTGCTGATCAAGGGTCACCAGCTCAAAAAATAATTAGAGTAATTTTAAAAGAATCACTGCGTACATTGCAACTTCAAAATGGCAGCATCCGTGGGATTGTCACCCAGAATCCCTCGGTCAGTAAGATTTTTGCAATTGGCTAAGCTCAACTCAACCACATTTTTTGCCAGCTCCCACAACTTGAGAAACTGTTCATCTTCTCCCTCCCAGTCTTTAATATGCAAAACTCTCAAATTGACAAAACTAGTAACTAAATTAATGGGACTGATATGAATTGGAAATACAACTGGAGGTCCTGGTTGATAAGTAATGCGTAGGCTTTTTACCGTAGGCCTTTGAATTTTTGCGAGACGATGCACAAACAACTCCATGCTCTTTTGGCTCTTTCGCGAAAACTTAAAGTCAATTTCAACAAAGGTCAGACTTGGCAAGAGGGGTACTGGATAGATATTGTTGTCAATGTTAAACGAGGGATTCACAAAGCAAATACTTTGAACGTTTGCCAATGGAGCTCGAATGGTTGTGTCATTAACTCCATCCAAAGATCCAATAATATCCAGCATTTCCAGTTGGTCAGCAGGTAAATTTTTAAGGAAAGTTGAACGAACATTTAAAAGTACCGTGCCCGTTTGCCGACAGGCTTCTGCCAACTTTAGAAATATTTCGTCGGTCAGTCCATAGTAGGGTACAGTGATTGACTTGAGGCGTCTCGTTTTGATGTAACTGATCAGTGGAGAAATAATATGAATCATGAATGCCTCAGCATAATCGAATCCCTTAACGGGCTGATAGTCGTAGCTAAACTGAGGAACAGTTAAAGTTTCAAGATAAGTACAGTTGGAGAGGACCCTCTCAAAAAATTCCATTTCCGTTAATGGACTATCCGGACCTCCACGAAAGCGTTGAACATGAAAATGCTTTAATTTTTGCCAATTTTCTAGCAAATTTCTTGTCAACACACCAGGGAGTATGGTCTCAAAGCAAAGTTGATTAGACTTGAGAGACTCCAAGTTGGGACAACCTGAAAGGATCCGTAGCTCATGTGGTATTTTTTCTTGGGGCCAATTAAACTCCAGAAACCTCACACATTCGCCATACTTTATCAAAAATCTTTTAATATCTGCGTCCGCCAAGCATTTGTACTTTTTGGAAAATATGAAATTGTTCCAAGGGACGGGATTTTCAAACGACAAAATCTCTGTCATCCGATTTTCCCCGTTGATTACGACAGGGAAAAGTCTTAAAATTTCGGGTTGCTCGATCCATGCTTTTGTCGTTTTTGAAACGAGACGTAAAGTTTTCAAGGCAAAAATGTCCAGTTGCTTCAACAGAACCTCTACAACCTGTTTTTTTAAGTAAAAAAATATAACTTGATATGCAAAATCTTTCATAATTTGATTTATTTACTTTTAATTGCCAGCCTTGGCCTTACCAAGTATGGTAGTTTGTTGGAAAGCACACTGACGTTTTCATTGTCATCATTATCCATGACTGATAAATTTTTAAAGTAATTTTCCAGCCGCTTTTATAACAATTATTATTAGTAGTAGTCAAACTGCCAACTGCATTTCTTTTTGTGTCACAACACTATTTAGCTTTGATAAATTATGCTTCTTTGAAATGCTGACACACATGTCCATCACACTGACATTCATGAAATTGTAAGTTCCCCTTTTGACCTATTGCCACATTACATGACATTAC
Source organism: Lepidocyrtoides sp. E14 (assembly GCA_027743805.1). Taxonomy (NCBI): domain Eukaryota; kingdom Metazoa; phylum Arthropoda; class Collembola; order Entomobryomorpha; family Entomobryidae; genus Lepidocyrtoides; species Lepidocyrtoides sp. E14. Next base: position 5,828 of record JAHZMZ010004290.1, on the reverse strand, counting down.
ATTTTCCTTAATGCCACACACTACTCTTTTAATTAGCAATTAAGTTAAAAATACAACACCATCATCATCAGTGTATTTACGTGGTACGCAGTTTTGCTATGCTTTTTGTGCTGTGTTTGATGTTTGTATATTATGCTTGTTGTGAACTGGACAGTTCTCCTCTAAAAGATGCAACTTCATTCAGATGATCATGTGCATAAAAAGACGTAGTTTTAACCCTTTCTTCCTGCTTTGACTTGAGTTTTGTATAGAAACAGAGACGTAACATTCCTATAATATGTACACACATGGATATCATTGCACGTATGTATGTATATTTTGCATTCGCTCGCTTCATTCACGTAAATCTATATTGCTGCTTTGTGCCTCAAGAAAGAAAAACAAGCGATAAAATGTCAGCACGACACGACTACAGAATATTCTGTATACAAAACACCCGTGTACGTTTTTTGACACTCTATATGCTCAGTTATTTTTCGCTTGCAAAGTTGCTGTGAGGAATGCACACGACTAATTATTTGCATTACTTAATTCTTACAAACAGCATCAATTAACCTTGTAAATGCTTCATCTCTGCCAAAAATAGATCTCCTAAAGTCCGTCGCAATTCCTGGTTTTTTTAGTAGTTTTATAGCAATTCATTTTATTATTGGCACCAAAAAACTCTTATCTTGTGGTAAAAAAAAGTCGTAAAGTCAGACAGAAGGACTTTAATTAACAAAAAACTTGAACTGGACTGAATTGTGCATGATGTGAATGGAGTGATGCCAGTCAATAAGTAGAGGAACGATTAAGACTTTAGGCGACTTTTTTTTGGGGCGACATGAGAATCAGCATTAGTTTATAGCAATTTGCAATGTGACGATGATATGTGACTAGGTCTTTGTCTTGTTCCCACCATTAAACTTACTTGTGTATAGAACGAGGCAAATTTTAGTTCAAAGGTGGAGCAAGCCTCATTATTAATGCGAAATAAATCAGGCTAATTATGTCAACTTGTGATTTTTATTGCTTCACTGTTTTGCTTGGCTTAGTATCATTTCTAGCTTTTATCTGACATCCAAATATAATTATAGACCAGACAAAGCTTTTAAAAAATGCTTGCGTTGGTATAAATTAGATCGCACGTGGTGCTGCGCAAGCAAATTTTTCAAATTTGATGTAGGATTAGTTAGATTTAGTCGAATTTGCGAATCCATGATGTTTTAACACAGAGAATCTTTTTTTTTTTAAACTTATATGCTATTACGTACATAGGTTAAGCACAATGTAACTTGTATTTATTGAACACAGTTCTTGCTATTGCATTAACGTGATTGAATATATCAACGGTTTAAATCTATGCATATTTTCTACCAAGTATATAAAAAAATAAGCACACAACTTATCATAAAGGAAAAAGGCGTAATATTGATAACTGTCACATTTTTTTAAAAACTACACGATCTCACTTTAATTCTCTTCTCGTGTTACCTGTCGGTCTTTTCCACTTTCTGGTATTTGTTCAACTTTGTCATGCTGCCCTCATTGAATCTTACTGCATTGATGGTTATTTCGTTTTACAGGAAAATGCTGGTAGGTGTGTAATGTAGGCAGGATTTTACATTCACTCACATCGAATTCAAAAAGATTATTATCCGATGCACGCAGGTGCACAGATTCTGGCTGGATTATTATTGGCAATATTCATAGAAAATTAAAATTTACAACCAGACTGAAGATGTCATCATGCAAGGTTCAGTCTGGTTCAAAATTATTGCTAAATACGATACAAACTTTGATGGTCAAGGTCACGATTCCATTGAACTGAAAGAAAACGCAATAGAAATAAAACGATGTAAAAGAAGTTTTCAAGTTTCTGTTAGATAAAATGATGAATAATTTTTGGTGCAAAACTGGAGAGAAATTAAACATATACCTGTAATTATTAGAAAATATTAGTACCGACTTCATAACAGAATACGGATTTTGATGTCCTATCAGTGGAAAATGTCCACTGTCTGTTTTGGTAAATAAAACCCCGGTTCCATCCGTATTAACGTCCATAGCTTCCTCTCTCACCCTTTAAACCCAAATGAGTCAATAATTTTTTTTTAATTGTCGATTAAAAAAACAGTCAAATCACCTTATTTTTTTCACAGAAATCTTGTACAATTTCTTACCAATGAAAGTGTGCAATCACTTGGGAAAACAGATAAATGAGCAGAACAGAGAAATGCAACGGAAGAGATTTATGTGTGAAATGTTTTTTCCAAGCTTGCCACGCGTCTTCAAATAACCTGACAGATCTAAAGACAGACAAAGACTGATAGCAAGCACAGGAAGGAAAGCTGTGTTATGATATTTTATAGGAAAAAAAATAAAGTTGAACAGAAATCTAATCTGTTTGACTAGCTTGTGTCGCTAAATAAACATCAGCATCAACATTTTAAAAGTCTCAAGATATCACATGCAAAATGCGTAAATATAAATACATCTATTAGGCACCAACGACGACAATTCCAAAAACCTCTTGACGCAGGCTCTCAACACTCTGAGAAAATTAGATACATATTTAGATACCCATAGTCATGCTGATATTACTTTTAGTGGATGCAAGATAAGTGGTGGTGAACCAACTATATAGAACAACGGCTGCGGTTATCATCACGCTCACAATATGGCTTACTGCCAATTTGTAAAAATATGCTAACGTTTTTCGCATTGAAATCTAATGTATAAGCTTATCTGTTAGCTATAGTTTAAATGAAATAATATGAGGCGTTAATCCAGCCATATAGTATTTTTGTTTGGAAACAAAGCGTTTTAATCTTGGCCAGATTCCATTTAATTAGGCCAATAGTTTCCCAATGTACCTTGTCCTGTCATACCACTACTTTTGCGTCGAATGTAATGCAATGCAACAAAGAAATGCAGCACGCTTTTACACAGCCACAATAAATCTTGATGAGTGTGTCTGCCTCAAAGTCTGCACTAAGATATCTTAATTAAAGCTTACGAAACGCTTGAAAATTGAGTAAGGTTAATGGAAAAGGTTCCGCTTATTTTCCTTGTTTTTTTCTCGTGCTAATCTTCCTCGTAAACGTGAGACAGGTCAGTGGAGCGCATCCGTAATAGATTTGTGTGCAAAATTGAACACGTTTTTATGTTTAAAAAACAACTCCGAAATGCACAAAATATTTTATGCAATGTATAATGTAGATGCAAAAACTATAATAAAAACTAGATACATTTAATATTTGACTGTGTATTTTGCTTGTTATAAAATCTTCTTGTGAATTTACTTTTGATCAAGTGCGCAGTTAAATTACCAACAATAAACCGACTCCCCTCCATTGACATTGATTATCTGTATTTTTTTCGATTTCTTTGAAATTTTATGCAACTCGAAAGGCACATAAATAGCACCAAATTCATCATCCTCACTTGCACTCATATTTAGAGAAGTTGATACTCCAGCAGCAACTCCTAATTCATCGTCACTATCATCATCTTTCCTTTCTGGATTAGTTTGGAGTGTTCTTTGAGCTGGTTTATTCACCGGATATATATTCACAACAGTAGTGCCGCCTGCAGGCGGGTGCCCATGTCTGGACAAGCTGTCGACAAGAATGATCATCGAGAACATGAAAATCACAAACGCCACCCATCGTGGGTATCCACAATTTTTGCACCATACTGCCACGCAGACAACACATACAGTCGCCAAATGTACCTGTATGCAGTTAAGTGGGATGAAAGGTTTTTTAAAACTTGAAAATACTGCAATTCAATATTATATTGTAGTTACACCCATTAACAATTAAGATTTGCATGCATACATCTTTTGCGACTCTGATAGTGTTATATATCATCATCCAGCTTTCCCAACTTAACCAGTCAGAGAACAACCGACTTGTCGATTGGTACACGTACGCGTATGACAAATATATGCAGCTACATATCATTATGATTACCGCTGAAAATCATGGAATGGATTTTTGCAAAATGAGCGTTGACAGTAAAAAGGAATAGTGGTTCATATTTATTTATATCAGTAAATATTTAGTCATTACTTGATCCTCCCGGATACCAAGTTAAACCGAGCCATGCCAGCATTACCATTGCTGCGTGGTGGAAAACATCCATCTTTTTATATCGAACGTTTGTAACGACAAAAATGAGCTGAGCAGAAATTTCCACGACTTTCGCAATTAAATACCACCATAACAGTTTCCAAACTTCAACTTCCTCAGTTTATAGGTATACACTTTTGCTTTAATGATTTCATTTTCTGTATTCTCGTCAGATCTGTAAAACCAGCCGTTGTCCCTAGACTCACTGTCTCGCTTTGAGACTTTTTCACACAAGACATTATATCCCAGATCATAGAAAGCATATTTAATTAGCTATGTGATTCAAAATACACAAGGTTGATTGAACCAACATTTTGGATAGAAGGACATACTAGAGGCAAGGCCAAAGGCATTTCAAGAAACATTAATTGCTTTATGGTTAATTTAAACCTATAAAATCTTACGAAAAATGTGAGGCCAAGATGCAGAAGTGCATTTATGGCATTCATAACTTTTAAAGCAGCGATACGTTTTTCTTCGAAGTTGTCCAGTCTTATAAAATACATTATGGTCAAATAGAAAACGACCAATCCAATCGGTTTCCAAATGCTTCCCATTAGCATCCACCCAGCAACTTCCTCGTGTTCATGCATCATTAATTTGAGTATTAATGTCTTCCTCTGTTTTTCCTGTCGTATTTCCACCAAAAAATATACCTTGCTAGACAAAACTCAGCAAAGAAATGCGACTGACTGTTCTGTTATACTGTGATTCTGTCTGTCTATAAAAACAATTTTGAAAATTAGCGACAAAAAACAGTGCATGTAAGGATTTCTATTTTCCTTGCTGTCAAAATGAGCGTTTAGTTTTGAATTACCAAGGGTTAAAAGTGTACAATGTACGGGCCAAAGGCTGGTTAAATTGTGTGTATTGCGCTGAAGCTTGTCTCCCTTGGCCTTGGTATTCCACTAATAAATTAGGGAAACTACCAAATATAAAATAATCTGTCGTTCCAAATCGTTTTTGAAACAAAGAAATCAGTGTTGCAACTCAGAAGGGTAACGCCGCTTGTGTTATGGGAACTTTTCATGCTTCACAGTCAATGGAAGAAATCTTTCACCTACTGTGCTAAACTTGTTTCGGTTACTGGTTTTTCTCTTTTTCGTGAAATGTGGAATAAAAGCATGCAGTAGTTGAAAAGAGTGAGCTGAGAGGTTGAGTTCCATAAAATGATCCATCTTATTAAAAAATTCATCATCCTCGTTAGTATCTTCATAGCCAGAGATAAGTAAACCAAGTAAACTCATAGATCATAAGCATAACAAAAGGGGGTTCTTGATCGGGGTTTCTTTTTGGGGGGCGGTCAAAACCTTAACAACTATAAATTTAATACGACTGAGTAGACGTTCATGTTAAGAAAATTTCACTACATTCAAACAATTCAAACATCAGTCCCATGGATGAAATATTTAGTTTATAATATTTTATTTTTATTCCCTTCGCTGTTGAAACCCTTGGACCATTGTGTGAAGAAGCCATTTCCTTTGTGGACCAGTTAGGAAAACTCTTATCATCACAATCTGGAGACCCAAGATCAAAGTGCTTTTTAAAACAAAGGATTAAAAGAAATTAAAACAAAAACTTTTAAAACAAACAGAATCATCCTTAATCAAAGAGTCAGGGGATAATAAAGCGAAACATTACCTCTACCAAAGGATATCACTTGCTATTCAACGTGGAAATGCTGCTAGCATTAGAGGAACATTACCTAAC
>JAHZMZ010004289.1:0-12399 GCA_027743805.1 Lepidocyrtoides sp. E14 | reverse complement strand
CAATAAATTAGAACGGCTGTTCATATTCTCTTGTTGAAATAAAGTTGGTCCCAAAAATTTGTTTTGTTTTTTGATGGTAACAAAATCCCTTTGTAAAACAACATCCTCACAATTCAAGACACAGTTGATTAGCTAGCATTTATTTTTATGCGCAAGGGTAGCCCAAAGTCATTTTTACTTGCAGTAGCACGCGGTGTGCGTGTGAATGTACTGTTAGCACATTAACTAGAGTAAAAACAACATGTTAGCACTCTCGCTAAAGTATTTCGAAAGGAATACTAATATTCAATTATTTCATTTTGTTTACTTAATCGATTTACGAGTAAATTTGCTATTTTGTATTTGAGTTGCATACTGACTAATGAAGTTAACATTATCCAAGTTTATGCGAATGACTTGTAATTGTAATAATATGCATGTGACGCATGTGATGGAACTTAAATTGAGATTAGTTTTATTCTATCTGCACTAGCAACCTTTGACCTTAAATTACTTAACCATTGCTGAATGCTTCATTGTTATTGTTGACTAACTAACTACAATTTGCCATGATGCATAATGTACTCTATAAAACTTTGTTTTTGGGTTTTCATACTCCCATTTGATTGTACAGAGGAGAGAGTGCTTATTCTGCAATGTATGATTAGGTAAGTTTTTCTTTCTTTTCTTTCAGGACTAACACTTGTATGGTTGATAGTAACTTTTGCAGTATTCAATATATTATGCTTTCCTTTTCAAAAACTTTTTCACTTTTAAAACTTAATCTTTTACAATTTTCTTCAAATGTGTATACAAACACTTACATATATTCTATATTTAGAAATTAGATGGGTAACTTCTCTAACCATCGCAATCACATGCATGCTGAATTGTTTGTATTTTACAATAAATTTGCATAAGTTTTAGATGTTCAAAATAGCATCCATGACCTATGCTTCATCTACCCAATCATTACTTAAATGTTCATTTAGTTATTGTTTTGCAAGTTTTGTTCCCAAAATTAACATACATATTGCTTTTTATTCAAACTTGAGAGAGTTACGAGTTGTGGGAAAAGGTCATAAAATTCATTTGTCAAAGTTTAACAGAGACAAAAAACAACAGACAATACTCGCAATTTTATCAACCTGAAACTCATTTTCATTATTAGTTTTTCCGTTTTTACATCATTTTCTGTAGCAAATCAACAGTCTAATTTTGTGACATTTTATCTCATTTTGCTGCCAATTCTAAAACTTGTTCCTTCCCCATTCTAATGTCTCCAAAATAATAATTGTAGTTACGAAAAAGTTGATGAAACTCACTAGAAATCTGGAAATGACTATTAGGTGTACTAAAACTTTGCCTGCAAATGTGACGAAGGTATTATTACAACAAACATCTTGTTTTTGCTATTCTCACACATCATTTAATAATACACAGGCATACCATTGAGTTCAATATTAGATAACCAAATTTCCCCAACATTATTTGAATTGCTCAACATGACCATTTTGAGAATATAAGATACTCCACATTTGAGCATCCTTACCCGAAACTTTGCAACAAAAAGTAAAACTGTTCATTTGTTGTCAAGTCTTGTAGTTTTGTTCATTCATTTACAACAGTTTTTGTGTGGCGTCTCTTGGGGTAGCATATTGTTATGTGAGTTGTGCAACTTTTTGACAAAACGGAAAACCTAATTACGTAGGTACATGTTTCAAGGACAACAAGACATGGTGGCGGCGATGGTGGCAACTGTAAACACGGCAAATATGGTATAGTTATAAGTAATATTCAGGGATCAGGAGTAAAAACAATGATAATCTACGCTCGTCGCGTCCCGACAGAACAAGTACTTGAGTTGAATGCATCACTTTGATATTGTTGAGGATGCATAAAAAATGCATGTATTCACATTCTCATTTCCAACATTTCAAATCTATTTCTGATTTTCCAGGAACGAAACCAGCATTAGCAGTTGAGTAGTTTACTTATTGTTAGTTTAGCGTAAGAGTTTTCACGTTAATGCTCCAAGTTTACTCTGCTACTACATACTATCATTGAAGTAGTGGTGGATGATGACGGTACAGCTGCCAAGCACAACAAGATTTTTATGAGGGCATATAAAAGAGTTTATGGCGTTACCAGATTTTTCTTTGATATAGATTCCACATGACAGGTAGAATTGGAAAACTGCCGAAAATCTAGAACTAGACACAAGCCCTCTTCTATTTCTCTAACGGAAATTTCTTTTATGTAAAAAGATAAAGTACAAGACATTTCTACTAACTGACGATCTAAGAGTCAGACTGGTGTATTTTTGCGATATTATTTTCGTTATTGGTGCTGTACTGCACTTGTCATTTCAGTAGTCTCACTAGCAGGCGGCACATTTGCATAAATAATGCATTGAGATTAGGTATTCAAGTGTTTGGAGCCCATGAAGTACTTATTTGATTTGATGAAGTGTTGCCTGTAAACATATCTGTACATACTTTCTCTATCTTTCTGTAAAATGGCGAATTTGTCGATATAGAAAATGTCATAAATATATTTTGGTAGCTTGGCTGCTGAAATAAATTAGCTTTCCACACTCTCTGCCAGTGTCGTTTCAATAATATAATTTGTACCCTATACCACCATAATATCTCATATTCATTGTATGTTTGCGATCTCAAATGTAAATAATATGAAAAATATGCATGTTTCTGCAGATGTATGTATGCGCAATGTACTTGAAATTTGAATACTTGCCACTTGATTAGTATTAGCACTTGGTACAAAACACTAGACATGAAATAAACTTTTACTGCCAGTTGAAAACAAGTAGGCAAAAAAATTCACACGCTCATTTCATTTCCTTTTCCTCATTTTACTCCTCAATTTCACTGCTACTTTACAAACGGATGCAATATGATGTTAGTATAATATGCCTTCTTCAAAAGTATCACCACGACTGTGACTATCCACTATGAGGTATAATACATATTATGTATGTATGTACAAGTTTTCCATTTTGTATTTGATGTCAAACCACATTAAATATTACAAGCTGTATATAGGATTGGAAACGAGGTCATGATGCTAAAACAAAAAATGAACATGTAAATAATACGATTTATATTTTAGCTCGTAAAGTATACAAGCTAAGATGTCACTTTTTCTTTCCATGAGAATTCAAAGAATTTCAGTCGAAATGTTTACAATCATCTAATTCATTTCATCACGCATGTTTTGCATACTTTTCTGGTTTCAATCACAATTTACGACGAGAATCTTGCTTAGCGTGGCGTGCTCTTGTTTGCTGATTGATTGACCTCTAACAACCGCCTACGGGATTACCGATTGACTTACATTATTTGCATTATCTGCTGAAGTGAGAGCACTTGGAAATGTAATCTATTTTAATTTTTTGTCTTGTAAATTCTGCACTTGGAGAAAAATCAATTTCTCATACGTTGTATCTTTACTGCAAATCAGAAAATATTAATAATGGCAGGATATAGGAAGTAAACAGTCCAAATTTCCGAGCTACTATGCTGTTCAAAATAAGTTTCTACCGGTAAAAAGAACTTGCACAAATGATTTTAAAAATCAAACAAGCCCATGCTTTTCCAATAATGTTGAATTAATGCGGTCCAAGAGCCTTCAAGATTTAATTTGTGTCAATATTAGGTAAACCGATGAATTTGACATTTCTCATCACAAGTTTTGTGTGAGTGTTTTGTAGTAGTAGCAAGAAAGAATAAAGTGAACATCCTAGATTGAAACTACAATTTTTCCAAATGGGATATGTTCAAATCAATTCAAACAGAATCTGCACACATGTCACATTGATTTAAGGAGAAAAGGACACAAAGCGAAAGGACTCAAAAAAGATTGAGCTTCAAAGATCACAAGAAGCTGAAACTGAAAATCATGTAGCTTGTTATTAGGACCGAGAAACTTTTGGTGAATGCTAGTCCTATTGTGTCAATAATATAAATGCGTCAAGTTCTTCAAAATGCATTCATTGATTGCCATGGCCATGTATGTACTGTACATATTATAGGAGTAAGAGGCACACCAAGCATCCCTTTCCCCCTTTTTCCTTTCTTGTATTAAGTGGTTGCTAAAAAAGTAAAAAATAACATTTTTCTCTTTTTTTTGCACAATTTGTTGACTCCTTTGATCTGGAAAAGTCAAGCGAAGTATTCAAATCCTCATCTTTTTGTGTCGACAGATAGTAAAATTGAAATTATTACAGTTTGTAGATCCAGACGTGTACCATGTTTTTGAGTTGACAAAAAATCAAAGTCATGACTAGGTAAAAGTTGCTACTACCTGTTTGGAGGGAATAATGAGTCAATGTAGTGTCTGTAATTTACAGAAAATTTTTGGCAAAGAAAAAGACTATGGAATTGTTTGTCCATGTTTTTAGCAATAAGTACGACTGATTGTTTAGAAATTCGACTGTTCAAGTGAGGAAAGCATTTATGGAGTAGGTACATATATACCAACAGAGCAGAGTGATCTATACAGAATACTTAAATATGACAAAGGAAATTTGTATGTCATTATGTGAACTAAGCAAATATTATCGAAAATTCATAATTGCGTACATTGAAAGAGCTGTGCCTCACCACTTTGGACTAAGAAATGAGAAAAAAAATGTTGTCAGAGAAAAGTTTGTGTAGGCAAAAAACTTGTTGGAAAAAAGGTCCAAAGGGAAGTGCTAAAAAATTGGTTAAATTTGGAACGACAGTTCTGAAAAGATAATGTAGTAGGGTAGCATTCATAGTACTTCACTATTCCTTGAGTATTTTGTTTAGGTTATTGGTTTGGTTATGCCAATGTGTATGTACAAAATGTTGGTACATCTAATGTAAGTATCTGGATCTACAAGTACTTGTACAATTCAGCAGGAAGAAAATAAATGGGATCAAACAAGAAAAAATAGGCAGCCGGTTCTTTTATTCTTTCATTCATTGAGAATTCCTTTAGAAGACATCCTTTATCAGAGACTACATCTCCTTTTCCTGCGGATAGAAAATTGAAAGGGAGTGAAAAGGGAAGTGTAAAAAGCACAAACATGAAAACCTATACTGACTGTTTAGTATCCATCTGACACATGCGGTATGCTTGAAAGCATAGAATTTCAAGATTCCTGTAGATGGAATACTTGCAACTACCTGCATATCAAAGTGGAAGCTTTATGCATTCATATTTTTTCAAGAAAAATAGTGCCGCATTTTTCTCAGTAAAAGTGAAATTGTGCAGGCGTTAGTATATGTATCATGTGTATGAAACTTTAGATTGGTGAAATGTTTTAAATGTTGAAATTTAAGAAAAAACAAACGCTTCAGTAAAACTTTTTAAAAATATTTCATTTTCTTTTGTGCTCTTCAAGGTTTTCTAAGATTGGGTTGTATTTTTGTAAAATGTCATGAAAATGTTATATTTTATTCCCATTTTCACCGAGGGGCAACGTAAGACGACCTTGAAGTCTTCTCTTAAGATGTACTTGGTTTGTCATCTCAATGTGTTTTTCATATCCCACATAGACTCGTCTCCAATGTCTCAAGAAGAGGTAAAGTTATTGGATTCATACAAGATTGTGTCTATGTTTACACAAGACGTGAGGACGTAACTTATAGGAATACGACACCGCAGCACATCTACCTCAAGGAAATGTGCCTAAATCCTAATAACCTAAATACTGCATGAATGGAATGGCCTATAAAGTCTAAATGGTTATCCTTATTTATGGTCCAAGCTATTCAAAACATACATGTACATATAATTTTCCCAACTATATTTTAAAGAGAAGAAAGCCGTAAAATGCATGATAAACCATTAGACAAAAAATACAACCACAAGCACTGTTCTTTTCATTTACTGCATTTTAAGAAGCAGATTCCGAGAGGAGAAACATAAACTTAAAATGTAAGAATGAGAATTCATATTGTATTTAGTAAACCCAATGTGCCTTCAGCTTTTTTTATAGTTATTTCATATTTGTAAACACGATATGATTTAAGAGTGACTACAAACAACATTTTTCTTTCGGATGATGTACATATATGTTTCTGCAACATTAGTGTTGTTTATTGGAGCGGATGGGGGAACATGTTGTCGGTAGAAATTCTTTTTTTAGGTTTTAAACAGTCAACACAGTCATCGTGGTAATATGGAGGATTGTTAGTAATAACATGAATGAAAATATTATTTTGTTGATGTTCAAAATTCACGTGGCTTTAGGTATTTTTTGCGAATAAGCGGTAAATGTTACACTATGTACTCTTCATTGTCAGTATCAAGTCATGGACAAATGCGATACATCAAAATAATTTAAAAATATCTATTCATGAATGACGTACATACCTACTTCCACCGGCAGTTCATACAATGACAGCAATAAACCACGACCCACCTTTAAACCAACGCCGCAAGATACTTCAAATAAAGCATGAAGGCGTTTTCAACCTTTTCTTATTCATGGCAGTAACAACAGCAATAATATATACACTCACGTCCTTTCTCAATGTTAACGAAATTTATTTCCAAGTGAAGCCACCATTTTTATTCTGAGGCACATTTTAGCCCACATGACATCACATCACATTTTTTCTACTTCAACCACCCAAAACTTTTCTCAGTACATGGTGAGCTGTTACAATAACTTACTTAAAGTGCTATGTACTAGTTATGTAGTTGTGGTGCTACCACAAAACATACTCTAGGATTAGTGGGAAACGAGCTGGGAGAAAAATTTCGAGTTGGTTTGATGCTTGAATGCGCTACACTACTCTAAAAACTATTGGTTTTTGTTATGCAGTCGCATGTTGGTGGTACACAAACACAACAGATAATGTAAGAATATTATTTGAGAACATTTAGCACAGTTCAAAGAATAATGGTACTTTTAACCTCTAAAATGAATGAAAATGTGAAAAGCGTTTTTTAAAAGGTAGAGTGTGTATATTTTATGTGTATGGCCCAATCCAAATCTTTCTTCAAAAGCGTGTTCCCAGCTCCCGACTGCGTTGTATTACATAAATGCATGTTGTAGAGAATATATTTAATCAGAAGTACATGTGACCTTCGCCGTTTCTTTGAAAAAAGTGTCGTGAATATATGTTGCATAGGACGTCAAACAGTGAAAAGATGATTGAAGATTTAAAAAGATTTCAGAGTGTAGCGATTTGGGAGTGTATTCATTCGTGGGAATGAAAAAATCATAAGGGTCTTCTCACTTTAAATCCATTTTAATTCCCTCGAAAAAGCTAGAGTTTCTCATGAAAACAAAATAGCATTATTGCTGATTCTCTCCAGTAAGATGGAATCTGCAGAAAAAAGTGGTGTTGTGATCGAAAGTAGAGAAACTGATGATGACTGATATTCTGCTACTACGCTACGACTACTTAAGCACAAGTCATCATCATGTTTTCTGCAGTACGGTTGACTGGCTCAGTTCATGGCAAGATGTTGTGAAAGTTAAAACATGCTTTAAATAAGAATGCAGATAAATAGGCATACTTTGTACTTGTTAGCGTTGGGTTGAATAATAAAATTTTACTACGTAAACACACTGCTACTTTGCGTTAGAATGGTTATATTTATTTTAGGTAGTTTTTTTTAGCTGGGTGTAGAATGCGAGTAACAAGCCAACCATTCAAGTAACAGCGCAGCGGAGTTTCATATCATTCATTTTTTGAGAAGACAGGATCTCGAAGCAAAAGTGAAAATACGAAATGCACAAATCAGTCATCAGCTAAAAGTATCTCCTTCTCAAAAAAGTTGAGAAACTTTTGCTGGATGTTATCACGATGATGATGATGATGATTCGAGACTTTTTAAGCAGACATACTGTTGTTGATTTTACTCAACTGGTTGCAATTGTAGCCTACATTGGAGAGAAAGACAAGGGTATACATATTGCATAGAAAAACTTGTGTACATAAAAACATACTTGAGGCAAAGGAATTCACAAGAGTTTGCAAAATTTTAGTATGTAAGCAAAGCAAGTAAACTGCAAAGTAGCATTATAGCAACAACAAACAAACGATGACGAAGAAGAAAAAAAACGAAGAAAGCCTTCCGGAAATTCAATTTGTCGCCAGAAATACTTGTAAGCCTATCCCAAATTGCAGCATTTTTTTATTTACGCTTCCAGTTTCATTCTATCCCGATTTTCTCTCCGAATGTAGAAATTTTGTTCATTAACTGAAGCTTGAGTAGTAAAAGTAGTGTATCGTTTGCCTTTCTTATTTATTTTGACTAAAAAACATGTCACGGAAATATTTTTGAGACTTTTATTCCATTCTACTAGACTGTTTATATTATGTATACTAGTACAGTTAAAGTCATGTCGTCGCAGGCTCAACGGCGGCACAGTCCTATTGTCAAAACATATATAGCGCTTTATCACTCTTTACCAGCTTGATGCATTAGACAATTGCCAATACGTAACATCGGTAAATAGAAAAAAAAACAACTTTCTTACAGCCAGGCATACAATTCTACCCATATCAAACTCACGTCCAGCAAATACTTTTTTCAGAGTGTTTTTCCAGATAAATAAACCCTGCCACCTTCTTAAAAGATTGACTTAATCACTCACATCAAAACAACTTTTTGGAGCTCAACCATGAGCAGATGAGAGAAAAATCCATCTGTGAGTTTATCTTCTCTATATTCTGGAGAAAGAAAACAAAGGATTTATCTTGAGGAAGAAATTGTTTTTCTTTCATCCGAATGACGACGATGAGGATGAAACACTTGATGAGTTTGTATGGATTCACAATTTGTATTGATTATGCTTTGACACACAATAAGGAATTTAGAAAGCTCCTAATCTGTAAAACGCTTTTTCTTGTAATCTTGAATGTGACGGAATTCTTGAACATGTAAAGTAAAACCTTTCTCATAGGTTTTCTAATCAACCCAGTACAGCTTCTATTATGCTATCACTATTCTACCACTAACTAGAGGCTAGACAGAAAGACGTATATAAATGCGGTCATCAAAACAAATTCTTATCTTTCTTCGTAGCCCTGAAGGCGTGTAGTTGGAAGAGGAGAAAGGTAGAGAATAGGAAATATTATTATAGCTGAAATGGAGAAGAACTTTAGCTACTCAGCTTCTTTCACTTGTGGATGGACTAATGCGATTTCACTCTCAAATACGTGACATGAAATACTTAATGAGACTTTCATTTACGACCACTCTCTTTTGTTCTTTTCCCTTGATGATGATAATGACTACGACGATGATAATAGCAAGTTGTTACTTCGATAATAATAATGCGGTGTGCTGCACTGAGAGTAAAGTAGCCCTTGAGCGTGCACCATTCATAAACGGACCACTTCAACCTTTTTCGTGTACACGTGAAATAACCATTATTATACATGCCAGTCAACACAATGACAACAGCACTTGAACAGCGAAACACGTTGTCTTAATCCCTTAATTCATCCCTTTCTGGCGGATGCATTAAAACATTGCTTGTGTGTGTCTGCCCATTTTCCCATGCTTGTCATCGCACATTTACGTTGAGTACTTTTGACGATGTCAGTAGTGACAGAGGATTGTCACGCTTAAGGTATATAATGAAGCTACTTTTCATAACTTAATTTAATTGTACAACCACCACCTAGTAAAATCTACTTACTCCATAGAGTTCATTTTGATTGCGTTTTTGTTAAATTAGTAACGCAAAAGCTAAGGAACATTGAGCATAGATTTGCCTGTTTCCTTTTCTACGTTTCATTTCTTTTTATCGTTACTGTCCCTAAAAAGAGCATCAATTTTAAAGATACGTACTATACGTACCTCTGAACAAATACCTATGTACATTGTAAACTTTTACCCAAAATGGTAGCACTAAATATACTGTGACTAGAGGATTAAATTACTACATTGTATGAGCTAGCTGAGCACTACTAAGTCCAAAGAAAGCGATATCTATCAGTATTCGTCAGCCAAAATATTTCATTCTGTTTTATAGTCCAGATGGTATTGATGACGACGCGAGTTGTTGTTGGGAGATGGCGAAAGCTAGCAAGAAAGCTCATATTGTACAAAGCAAAAAAAGGTAACACACTGTTGTAATGTTTCTTCTCCATATCTTTTGTTCCTTGCAGTTAGTGTATCTATGATAGAATGTGGTTGCAAAACTATTTCTTCTTCCCGGCTCAAAGAGCAAAAAAGTATGATACATGGTCATGGTACAAATGAAATATATATAATTTTCACCATTTTTTACATTTGTTTCTCCCCCCTGAAATATGTATACAAAGACCGCGAACGAACAACAAAAGAAAGTTGCTTCTTTCTTTCTTTTTCACAATTTATTTTCAAGAGTCACGTGTAAAAAGAGAAAGAATAACATTTATGTTTTAGCAGAGTAAGTGTAATTCTGCTGTCAATGCACAAATGCTTCGTTATTAATCCAAACGCGAATAAACTACTCCATCCGGTCTCTTTATCAAAATCGGATGCATTGGATAATCTCATGAATGGGATAAGGGATATGTGTATATATTATAGAGGATAAGAAAACAAAAGCGAAGAAGCAGTCGGAGAAGTGATGTAAAGGAGAAATGTTATGTTGTTACTGCGCGCACATCCATCTCCCTGAATCTAGTAGCTTGTTTTTCTTTTTTTTTCTCTCTTCTGGCAGAAATGTTTTATGCACGCGGAAAAGCAAAGTATTCAGCATAAAAGTGGAAATATTTGCTTATTATTTTTGTTATGGATTGCAATAATATTCTATGCATACTAAAACAACGACTACTACCACTACCACCGTCGAAATGTTTATAAAATATCCATTTCCTTCGCTGTGAAGTATCACCGTAAGTATTTGTGCTTTTGTCAAGCGACTATAAAGAGAATGAGTGAGAGCGTACATTATTTCAATCCCAGCAAAAGTTCAATGTATCACTTTTGCAGATGTGATGATACGATCAGAAAAGAGAAATATTATGCATACAGCCCATACAGGCAGTAGGAGCAGTGGATATTCAAGATGCGGAATGTTTGTGTTTTTAGTGCATACACATATTTTCCGTGTGAGAAGCGTTTGAAGCGTCTTTGCATGGAGCGGTAACGTTCGCAGTTTGCACGTTTTACAAAGTAGAGAAACAAAGGGAGAACGGCCTAGATTTTTTAGACTTTGCGAATCCTAAAATATGTTTATTGCACACTTTTTCAATCTTCTGCAAAAACATTGTATAAAGTAAAAGGACATGACCTTTTTATTCAATATTGTGTAATCCAAGTTGATATAACGGCAATGGGTACAAGTGTTGTTGAATGTTTAACAGCGGTGAACACAATCTTTGAACAAGACCAACAGCAGAAAATATGTAGGTGACCATGTAAAATAAAAATAAGACAAGAACAAAACGTTTCAAGTTACAATATGTTAATATTATGATGATGAGTATGTCCTAGGTATTCCTGATCTTCAAAGAATAACAGTAAAATACCAGTCACGATATCATACGTCTTCTAGGCCCACTGCAAACTGGCAGTTGAAGAAAATAAAAATAAAAGCTTCCGTTTCAGTTTGGGATCAAGAAACTTTCTAGATTTTGTGTATTTTATTTTTTTATGAAGTTAGAAGCATTGGAATCAGTTTCTTCTTCCCTACGAATAAAGCAAACATCATGTTAGATGGAGGGAAACGCTGTACTTTTGTAAACGCCAGTTTTGAGAGCATTCCAAACGGAATGACAGACATAGTCATAAACTATATCAACCCCATTCACTGGTATGTACTGCTACGCTATGAAAAGTCCAACAAGAGATAGCGGGTAAGACATCAGTAGTAGTAGTCA
This sequence comes from Lepidocyrtoides sp. E14, assembly GCA_027743805.1. Lineage (NCBI taxonomy): Eukaryota > Metazoa > Arthropoda > Collembola > Entomobryomorpha > Entomobryidae > Lepidocyrtoides > Lepidocyrtoides sp. E14. Next base: position 592 of record JAHZMZ010004289.1, on the reverse strand, counting down.
CAAAAAGTTGAAACTTCATGTCAGTTTCATTTCTATAGCTGGCAGCGTGACTGCTTTGTTGGCAGTATAACAAAATGCTACTTCTTGAAAAAAGTATACAGTGGTCAACTCTTGGTTTTCTTTACTTACCCAAAAAAGTTGAAATATTCTATCTACTGGGTTTTCTTTCTCACTTTCCCAGTGAATTGTTTTATGAAGGGAGCATGACAGTACCACCAAGCCTTCAGGCTTTAAAAAACACAAACTTTTGACTTGACGACTCAAGAAATTGCAATTGAGAAAAAATTTCATCATGTGGTAAAAGAGAAACTGACAATACGATTAATATGGAATATTATTGGCTCTTATTGAATCTGGTAACATTGTGTTTTGTACGAATATGTCCTCTTTGCCTATTTATCAATACCCCATCTCCCATGATCAAATGAATGCGCTATCGAATGTTCGAATTGCATAATGAACGAAAAATAGACTTTGCCTTTTTCTGCGGAAACCAATCAATTCGCTTAAAGAATGTGGGTTATTTTTCATTTGAGACTGAATACAATCGTATTTCTTATTTGTTCAAATATTCACAAGTTATTTCAGCTCT
>JAHZMZ010004288.1:0-26860 GCA_027743805.1 Lepidocyrtoides sp. E14 | reverse complement strand
GGAATGTTGCTTGAACAGTATCACACTTTTGAAACAATCTTAATAATATCAACTACAACAACAGACATCAAAAATAATTCGAATTGTTAGAGCATGTAGCAAAAATGGTTTTGTCCCACAGTAATTTATACATGCTGAAGTGAAATGAAATGACGGAAAACTTGATTGTTTCTTCTCTTACATTTATCAACAGGAGGACAATGTTTTTTTAAAAACTAGGGAGAGCAAGTTAGAGAAAAATGACTTTAATCTTTCTTACAATTACCGCTCCACCTTCGTGCACACACATCCACACATAAATAAAATATGTTATCCCCTTCTTTCAGCAGCACTGCCTTTTCATGTCAAATATTGTACGGTTTGCAACGACGGGTCGGTTGGTGGACAGTAACCACATAGCTTTTGGCAGAACAATGTCGGAATCGCTGATTGCTTGCTTGCTTATAAATGTACACGTAAAGGTTTGCAGTTTTGTTGCGATGGCAGTTGCTCTCTTGCTTTTCCCATTTTTTTCATATATGTCCTTTGTCCTACTCCTATTCGTAATTTTACTCAGTATTTATTACACACAATATAGTTGACAGCTTTTATTTCCTCCTATAATTTCCCTCTTCAAAAATCGTAGACATAGGGAGTGTGTATGTGAAGCACACACACTGAGTCTTTTTTCCTGTGTGTGTATATGCGTATTTGGGCCAATTTCCAATATTTGACAAGCAGTGAATGAATTCCTAATTATGCCAAAATAAAAAGCACAGTGCAGTCTTGAGTATTTTTTTTTTATTTCGCAGTGGGCATGGTTTTTCTCCACACAGGACACAACTGCTATGTGGTTCCTATGAGCCTGTCAAAGTTTACTTGCTTTTGCTCACAAAGACTTTCCATTTTATACGCTTTTTATGCTACATTTCATTTCATACTCCAAAAATCCCTCTTTTCCTCCTCTGCATTTTTATTACTAATATGGTAGTTAAATGCGAGTATATATATATATGTCTGTTCTATAATATGTTGCTCTTCTCTTTAACTTGAACAGAGAAAGTATGGTATTTCTCATAAGAATTCGTATGATTGCAGCAACGATATGGTAAATGTTTCTTATTTATATTGCAAATCCAGTAAAAAGAGAGGGACAGAGAAAGAGGAGAAAACGATCAATAGTTTTTTCAAAATATACTTACATTTTAGTTTCCCTTTTTAAAATACTTGTTTTATTGATTGGATTGACGAAAAATCAAGATTAGAGATATCTCCTTTAAACCAGTTTTTTTTTTCTTCAAAAAATCAAAAGTTTCAGGTAGGAAGCTATCCAACTGAAATGTTCGGTAGTAATATCATTAGGTTAAAAGTAATATGAATATTATAAATATTGTTTTTTTACTTTCCTTTGTAAAGGATGACTATAGATTCACATTTAACTTGGAAACTTGTTGTAGGTTGTAAAATTACTAAGCTATAGATAATGTTTCTTGTACTCTGGCTGGCACACTGTAAACTCATCACCATTTTCACTTGATTTCATTTAAACAAAACTCGCTGCTGTTCTACAATGCATGATGCAGCAGAGTCATGGCTAATAATAACGACTTTTTCATGGTTTGTTTGTTCCTTTCCCCTTCACAATGAGTTTTGCTTTTGCTGTGGTGAGTGCAGTTAATCGTTGACACTTTTCTCATTTATCACCATATCCATTAGTCGCTAACAAGAGGAACAACCTTGCAAGCTGCAAGCTATGGAGTGGAACGAGAAAGGTGACGTCTCACATTGGACAACAAACACATCCGAGTTTTATGGATGCTACATATATATATACATATATATCGAGTTTAGTACATACAGCAAATTGGTTCAAGTGGCAAACGAGTTGAATACATGTGTATCCTCCGTTTTCACACGAAATGTTTGCAGTTGTTGTTGTCTGCAGTCGACACATGAAACTGTTTTCCTCTCCTTGTCTTCAGAAAAGGGATGGATGACAGCATGCTTGAAAAGTTTTTAAAACTTCTCGAGTCATTAAATGAATGCAGGATGAAGACTTTTTCAAGACAAGTTTTGATACAACTTGGAAGATCTAAGTAAAAAGAGTATTTCAGTAGCTCAACTTGTTTTTAGTATTACTACATATTTCCACTACTGCAGTGGTGGTGGTGGTAGCAGTAATAATAATAATAATAGTAGTAGTAGTACTAGCAGTCAGGCAAAGTCAAACTGAGAGGAGAGCAGGGATGGTTAACGACAGAATTTGTTTGGTGTACGCTCTTTTATAGTTTGTGATAAATGAGACATTCTCAAACAATTTGACTGAAGAGGAATAAAAAAACGGGAGAGAAAAGTATTGATGCACAGCTGGATGAAGCGCAAGTATCAAACGAAGCAGCAGCCACGTATTTTTTCTGCTCTACAATAATAATAATACAATAAGTTTTAATGTGTGCACACACCACAATGACAGGATTATTTGGTTCTCTTTCTAGTTTTCCTTCTTTCTTTACCCATCTCAATCAAGTCTCCCCAGGTATTCACGTGGTGCACTATGCAAATCCAACTTGGTAGCCACAACATGGCACACAATCATAGTCGGTTTTGCTCCCCCAAACAAATTTCATAAAAAAAGAGGATTCACCACGAGAAACACGAAAAAAGATGAGTTAAATCGAGTTTTTCACTGTTACATAGTCTAAAGCTTTCTTTTTATCTATTTGTATCAAGTCCTTCTTTTTGATTTCTGGTAATGCATGCACCTACATTGAAGCATGTCAAGGGTCACTTTCAAGTCCTTTTCATTATTGTTAGTGTACAGCTTAGAAAACATAGTCGGTCTCCACTATGCACGTAAATAAGTTTATTTCAATGTTTCTTTCGGCTTTGGCCACACTAACAACAGCACGAAATTCCTAACGTTTGCAGACAAAAGTATCAAAAGTTCTAGGAGGAAGCGAGCTCTTTTCAGCTCTGGAGATGAAACAGAAAATTATTTATGTTTTACTCTAAATTTATGTTTTTGAAAAAAGAGCACAGACATGGTGCGAGAGAAAAAAAAGAATGAAAATGAGGAGCTGAGAGAAGAGAAGATCAGAAAATAAGAAAAAAATGTTTTTTTTAAAAAAAACTACTAGGTATGCTGCTTCTTCTTGTTCTTCTTCTCTTGTCTTTGCTGCTTGTTTCTTTCTAATAGTTTAGTGTTCTAGCAGTATACCATAGATATCTGGGACACAATCTTTCTTGTGATGTGAAAGCTCCTTCTGCCTTGATTCACAGTGCTGAGAATTAAAAAGACAGAAAGAGAAGAGAGAGAGAGAGAGCAGCCTCGCTGTCGTCGTGCAGGAAAGCTTGCCAGAAAACAACTAGGACGTGAGAATGTAGAGTAGACGAAAGAGTTAACCATCCAAAAATTTCAGTGATTCTCTCTACTCCTGTCTCTTCCTCTTTTCTCTCAAGCTCCTGCCTCTTTCCTTTCCTTCTGTGCTCTGCGTATGTTACTCGCTGCTGCTGCTGCTGTTGTAGCTTCAAACTCTAGCAGAACTTGTACTATTTCAAATAAGTAGAGTCATGGAATTAGATGATTCTCTGCTCTTCATTTCGTTCTGTGTAACAGCGGCCGCACCACCATCACTGGTTTATTCACTAGCAGCAGCAGTAGCAGTAGTAGTAGTTGTTCTTGTATAACGGCTGCTGCTACCACCATACCATTGCCGTTACTACCATGTCCACATTTGCGTTTTCTTGAAGCCGATTTTCATCGCAGAACCACCTAGTCTACACATACAACATTTAATGCAGCAGCACCAAAGACAAGTCGGTAGACAGCAAGCAATAGTAGTCTTTTCGTATTTTTTTGTACGTATTACCCAAAAAAACGAGAGTGCTTTCCAACTTTTGGAAGTATGTATATTTTTGTACATATCGCACCGCTTATGTTTTCGTTAGCATATCGTCGTCAGTGTAACTGAACTTTTGTATGCCAAACGTAGATAATGTAGAGTTTGGTATGAACCTCATAGTCGTTGCAGGTTGCAGTGCATCTCATTGCTAGGCAGAAAAATTCTTATTTTTACGATGTCGATATCACATACAACTGCCACTATAGCCGTTGCATTGCACCGCTGTGGAAAATATTTCCCATTTGATATGGTGAAGAGCTCCCTTGCCATGCGTACTCCATACATCTAATTTTAAATGGCTGATGGTGATAAAATTGATAATTTGGTGAAGGCGATGGAGCATTAATTCAATTTTAAATATAAATAGTGAACGAAATTGGTCACTGAACAATATCATCATCATTATGGAACAAATACTTACTTCTGGGCACTAGTAAGCCGAATACAGAGAGCAGAGACGGAGATGATGAGTTATGCAGTAGACTTGTAATAAACGCTCACTTTGCAAGGCATGGAATCACGATAAAAATTGGATTCTAGAGTTCTTAATGTCTGAAATATAAAATCATGTTGTAGTCAATTTTTCATATTTTACTTCTTTGATATCGAGCATTTGAAATTAGCTTCTTTAGAAACTTGCGAAAGCAAACCAGCAGAGTATGAGTTTCCATGTATTGGGACAGTGATAAATAAAGTCAAGTGTACATCGTCTCCCGGTTACAAAAAGATGAATGCTAACCTCTTTTTCCCAAGTTTAGTTTGTTAGTACTTTCATCTTTTTCAGAGTAGCAGAAGCAAGTTAATAGGGCTCTTTTTCATCATTATCCAAAAAGCAAGTTGGAAACGGGCATTTTCAATGTTCCAATTCTTTTACATTGGAAAGCATTTATAAACCTTGCGAATACTACACTAACTTATTCTCTGACAATAAAAAACTTGAATGGTCTTTAGAATTTTTATAGTTTACGTGCAGGTTAGCACATTTTTGGAATCATATGATGATGATGTGAAAGTGAGGATACCAGCATTTAATGTCTGTCTAGTGGCAATTACACACACGTCAGACTCCCAGGTTAAAATTCTAAACAGTCTTGATCATCCACTATTTTTAATATCTTTATTAAAGCAGCACAGTAAAATGTGTTGTGCTGAAGGAGAAATGCAACACTTAAGCTAAATTACAGTGTAATGATAGATGGTCCATTTGCAGTTGGGTAGGGATAAGAAGAAGGCGTACATATTATGGTGTGCGCCTTGTGTTGAAACATGTTAAAAATATGCAGCGCTGCTCATGCAATAGTATATTATCACACTTTCTACTCAGCTCGTGATACAGAGTTTACGTGTGTGCCTGTTGACTTGTTGATAGGAAATTAGAGGGAAAACCTGTAACAAAAACATGGTTCTTGATAAAGCCGAATGGGTTACTTGTAACGAGAAGATAATATGATCCATTATGCTTGTGTAATGACGCCCTTATGTGCTGAAAACATAAACCATGTGTGAGGCACCCTATATAACTGCCAAAAGTATGAAAAATAAATAAACGATTCATTTTCTCTGACGGATATGGAACCCCAAGTAAGAAATTATACATTGAAATTACATCAACTTTAGCAAGAGCAAAATTGTTTCGTATATATGAAACAGCGTTAAATCATGTTTTTCACAAAAAAAAATCAACCTTCACTTCCTGACTAAGAAGCCAAAGAACGCCACCAACAGGTACGATGAACGAAACAAACCTCTTAAACCGGTTATATATTAATAATAATACTTGTATTTTCATACAATATTTGGAGTAGTAGCAGCATTTATTTATCGTTAGTTGACAGACCTGCACAAGTGAAGTATGAATGTTCTCACAAATCACACAACAATAAATGATTACAATACTTACATAAAGCGAAAACACACAAAAACATGATTGCGGTGGTGGTTCCATTAGCAAGCAGGTTGAAGCTTACCACAAGTACAGTAATAATCTTAATGAAGTGTGGTGGAGAAATAAGTTCTACCATAAGCAGGCCTCTTTTGTACGTAAGAAGCCACAAAAAAGAAAGGTGACATTCGATGAAAAATGTGTTTTTGGATATATACATACGTGCGTCCTTGTAGATCGTGCATTTACCATGTGAGTAACTAGTAGCAAGTCCATGTCCTCGAGCCAGCACTTTTGGCTCGGAATATTCCCTTTTACAGATAAATATTTACAATGAGACGCGGGTGTGACAGGAGAAGTAAAAGACTCAGCTACGTTTCTTATTGTGTTGCGGATTCTTAACTTGATTGTACGCAGCATACAAGCTTCACATGCCAAAGTCGGAAATTCTTTGTGAATGCTAATAAATGTACTTCCTGAGAAAATGATGTGACCGGAAACCAGTTCAAGTACATAACAACAAAAAAGACTTTGCAACACAATCGAAGCCAACGATAAAGAAAAAAGAAAAATATGTTCTCCGACATATACTCATTTATAACTCAAACTCTTACTTTGCGATATTTAAAATCTCACTCAAAAAGTCCATGAAACTGCAACTGGTAAAAAGAGAAAATTGTAAATCGTTAAAGTAAAATAAATGAAATCCACGCCTGTTTCCAAATTTTATGAGCATTTGGGCCTATTTCAGAAACTGACAACATGAAAGTTGTCGGTCACTTAGTGAAGTCCTCTTTCACGTTTTTTCACCTGAAAATTAGTTTAAAAAAAAGTTTTGTATATAAGTCCCCTTTATATTTCGGATTTCTATTGATTAGAATTGAGTACAGTTATGAGAATCGTACTAAAACTATGCAGACTATAAAATCTTCGAATGTTCAAACCTACGATTTGTCTGTTGTAATCCCTTTCAGATTGGCATAAGAATCCCTTATTAACTTATTAACTTGTGAGAGTTTCACGAATTTTTACGTTGGACGACTTTTCATCTATTACCACTTGAACTTTAATACCTATATGATCTTTAACTTTTCGATTATTCGTCACATCAAATTCGTCTCTTATGGCTGTAAATGCTTCCTTCCGAAAGCAACATGTCGTTTACCTTTTATTATTCACTATCTGTATATAATGTACATTATGGGGCGTAGGCGTGATATGTACTGTATTACGCCTACGCGCCATTTGATCATGCTAATATTCGACGAAAACTAATTTGGATGTTTTATTTCTCGATCAAGCACAGATTTTTCCAAATTGTTCGTAATTTCCTCCAAAAAACCAGGTCGATGTTACATTGTCAAATCTTAATTAACTGTGATTCTTGAGTTCAGACGGTTTATATGAGTTAAAATATTTGGAACAAGCGAAGGCAGGAAGCCCAATATATTTGGTATTAACCAAAGTTATAGTATTTTTAGTTTTACAGTAAATGTCTAATTCCCTTCATATTGTACCAATTTCCCGTCCAACCACCTACCACAATTTCAATCAAACTTGAATGGAGTGCGCGTTATTTTACAAAATGCTTGCTTGATTTCCCTTGATGGAGCGAAATTACTTTTATTTTTTCGATTTTCTAAGCATTTTTTAACATCACTTGTGAAAAAAACGAGAAAACTTTTCAATTTCTGTCCTCATTGGCAACATTAAAGATGGATTCTGTATTTAACAGATACATGATACAGGTTGAGCCAGAATAATTTTGAAACAAAGTTTTTGTTCCTAAAATAGTTGAGGTGCAGTCTTGACACCATTTATGCCAATGCCTAAAACAACCAACGCTACAAACATAAAACAAAGTTACCTATGTAGGTATCTAGAGAGTGGTGAGTAGCTAACATCGTTGCATAAGCTGATTCTTCCTTCTAGGATGTAGGAATTGTGAAATTTAAAAAAAGCTTGTAAAATTGTTAATTTAGGGATTACTCTAGAAAAGGATTTGCGCGATAGCAAATACACAATAGTAGTTACCGATTATTGGAAGGTATGCTTAATTTTAACTTTTCCCAGGTTATTTATGAACTAAGGTTTAGTGAAATGACCTGTTAATTCTGTACAAACTTCTAAATCATATCGAATAATAAACCTAGTTAAAAATACAACAGATTCAATGAAATTAATGAAGGTAAAAAAGCATTGGTACCAGACTAAATGCTCCAGGTTTGAAAAATCGATTATTCTATCATTTATAGCTACATTATTATAAATTTTATTTAAGCTTATACGGAGGAAATTAGTCTTAAACTCTCTCAGTAATATGCTTGATTTGCAGCTTATGACCAAAGCCATACCCGATGAAACATGCATGGTTGTAAAGTGTAAATATGAAGTCATCCTTGAGTAGTATCTACTGTTACCTCTAAAATATACCAATATGGGCATTAATTACGCACGTTCCTTTGGTTCTTAAAAATCAAATAGGCAGCAGGATTTACTTTTAAAATTGAATTACAACTTACATCACTGATTCGATGAAAGTTGACGTCAGGGAGAAAAGTCAAATGTTCCATTTTGAATTTCAGGAGTGCAGACTGTGTTGTTTACACAATTGGGAAAGTATATTATACATACATACATAGCAAATCAACGTAAATTTCACCATGAAAGGATTAACGGAAGTAATTTTAAAACTCAAGCTTTCAATTTAAATTTTACAGGATGTCCTGACACCGTACATTCAATGAGTATGAATGCAGCAACAAGACAATTTAGTTTTCTGATTGAAACGAAATTGTAAAATCCTCTGCATACAAGCAATTTCCTGTTTAAAACTTCAATTTAGCTGGCTTTATTAGCTGACTGAGAAGCATCCTCTATTTCTGTAGATTACACACTTCAAAATGTCGTCATTGTAAACTGCTAATTTTCGAATTTCCTGCTGAAGCACTCGGAGCTCAGTCCTAGTCAAGCCTTGTGTCAAAAATGGGCTTTTTTGACTACGTATTTGAGATCATTTGTACGTCCGTAAATAATATTGAAGCTAAAAGTGGTCACACAGCAATCATGCCACGATTTTTAAAAAAGTGACAATGTATTCTGATTGGATCTCTTGTCCGCATACGTAAGCAATTTGTCATTCCTGAATTCATTTATGCTGATTCGGGAACATGAACTACAAAATTGCCCCATTCATATGCATACATACATACATGTGCAGGTAGGTATATGGGTATAATCAAAGAGGCAGTAAAAATCGACGCTTCCCCTATACCACGGAAAATTGAATAGGGCTGCTGAGAGTTTCGGGAAAGAGAAAGTTGCAGATATTCTGTTGTCAGTGTTATTACCCACCATAGGAATATGTTTTCTCACACATAAGAAGTCAGCTTACTTGTTGATCGCGCATCTCCTTGTTTCTATCCTGCTTCCTCTTCGTTTAGACATAAATAATGTCGTAGGGGAACAAACTTTGCGTTCCTAAGTGTGAGAACGAGGGAAAACTTGCATTTACAGTTGCTTCATCTTTTATAATTATCTATCTCTCTGCATATTATAGAATTGCCATGTAACCAACTGAACTGAAGACAACTGTGAACTGTAAATGCAGCACTTTATGAAATGTATGTCTTGCTTCCACGATCAGCGCTCTTGCAATGCAAAAACAAAGGAGAAGTGCTGGAAAAGTGTTACATTTTGTTCATGCAGCTCGTGGCAACTAAACTTGAGAACTATTTATGTACATTCTACACTACACCATTGTCATTAACACTTCAGTCGTCCTCATTTAATGCTAATATGAGACAAAAAAAAATATGTACAGCACATAACTTGGAAAATGCACGTAGGGAATATTGGTGAACTTAAATACACAAGAAGGGACTTTGCCACAAGTATCGAAATGTCATGGTGCATGTTTTTCTTCCGTTGACTTGCAATGACTTGTGCGCTGCTTTATGCTACAATTAAGGCTGGTAATCAGCGGTTTGCATAATAATATGGAATAATCATATTATGCACATTTTTTTTTGGCTTTCGATATTTAAAATATTTGTTTATAGTAAAGCTTTGGTGTATGAAGGCTAGTTATGCTCTATTTATGCTGTGGAATAAAAAAATATATGATACTAGCCGACTTTAATATTAATTAGCACAGTTACTGGTTTTGGGATGAAATCAAATCTGCTGCTAATGCTCGGTTGGATAGGATATGAGAAGAGAGTATTTAATTCAACTCACATTATGAAATCAGCGGAGAGTTGCCATGAAGACGGACAGACTAACCTAGCTGGTTATAAAAATGTTGCGATTTAATTACGTAGCTAAATTATATCTCAGTTGGTTGGTTATATCACTATCGGTAGGCCGGCGTTTGCATCAAAATGTGTTAGCTTGTATCTCCAGTATCTTCTCAAATGGAGTCCCCACAGTATTTCTCGGAAAACCATAACGATATGAGATGACGGAAAAAGGAGCTGGACGAGCAGTTGTAAAAGTTTCCTCCAAGTTTTCATCTATCCTTTCATGCATGCCTTCTCGCTTTCTCTTTCTCTGACTTTTCTTGTTTGTTTGCTTTTTTTATTTCATAGGGAACTGCACAGACCTTTATACCTTCTCCCAGTAGAGTTTCTCATTTTCCTTTATATACATGCAATGAAAAGTGTTCACAAAATGGTAACGCTGGCAGTAAGAGTACACATATGCAATACAGAATAGGTACTTCCCAATTTTTCCACTCGGCTTTCTGGAGCGTATCAGAACTGTGCCTAATTGGCACACTCAACATGCTTCAAACTTACACAAGAAAGGAGCAGTGGAGGAGAAATTGTGAAATAAGCCAAAAAATGCAAAAAGAAAAACCTAAAGATATAAAATACATACATTAGGCTCTGCAAAGGCGGGTTCTTACATCTGCTCAAGTTGTTTAACCAAAAATTCAAAACTTTTCTAGTACACAATACACAGTCGTTGTGAGTAGATGGCTCCAGTACTCAATAGCTGTTTCAGACTAAAAAGCGTTTACCATTTATTTATAGTTAGTTTTTTATGTCGAACTAATCAAAAGCAACAAATGAAGAATCACGAGATTACTCTGATGGGCAATGGTACAAAAATCAGAACGAGTATTGATATGCTAATATCATTACATATTCAACTGGTCATAAGCAAACCAACTCGGTAACACTGTAATTTAAGTTTCAAATTCTATTTTTGACAATTCATCACACATCAATATTACCTGACAGCGTCCAAAAAAGGAGCTCAAGGAACACCAGTAACGGAGCACTTTCCAATTTGAAAATGATTTCATACCTGTGCATACAGCATATCACTAAAAGGTCTTAGTGCGGGAACATGAAAACACACAAAACGGAATAAAGTCATTGGGAGAATCAACGTAACGGTTGGAAAACCAATGATCAACAACCAGCTGCAGGTCGAGTTTGTTGATATATTATCATCATTATATATAACCAGTCTGACCCCGACCCCGGCAGGCTGTAAAAAAGCCTGCTAGACGCTTTTTTTGCCAATTCTGAAAGTATAACGCACTGTTTGACGACCCCTAGAAGTAAAACATACTATTTGAATAACCCCCACGCCATTTGTTCGTATTTAGAATGAACAACAACAGTATATTGACTTTTCTTCATTATTATCATCATGTAAATTACATGATTTAACCCACATGCTTAACTGCCTTAAGAATCAAAAAGTTAAATATTTCAAAATCAGTTAATGTTAGAAAGCTGAATTTTGGTGTCGAATTATATGTGATAGTTTCTAATGTACTGTGAAAGTTTTATCTAAATTAGTTGTAGCGTCTAGGAGGAGATCGAAAGATAAGTTCTGTTACATACTTCTTTATTCCTTCCTTCTTTCTTTCGTTGGTCTAATATATATACGATGAGATACGTTCGAGCAGCCAATATCCTTGATGTAGTTCTTGTTCATTTCCTTCGGTTAACCTTTGTATTACGCATTAATTTGCAATTTTGGTAATCGGAATAAATTACAAAGCTCAAGACTAAAAACCGCTAAAGATAATGGGTTTGGCCTGATTCCTGCACCCTAAACCTACTTGTGAGGGATTTCACATTACACTAATTTTGTGCCTTTTTTTATTGCAAAAAATGTAGTATATACTACGTATCAAGCCGTATTTCAAACGTAGAGAAAATATGATATTTTACGTATAATGATATTCGATATCCAGGAGAAAAAAATGGTATTATGGTTTGCTCTTTCAATTAAAAATATTTTGTCAGGATATTTGCTTGCCAATGAACCTCTTCTCATGGTCGCTCATGGTTCGATTGTAAAAAATTATGGTCAATCAACGATCACCAAAAGTAACCACGCCCAATTTGCGTTTTGAACTTTGAACCAATCGCAAAATGTCCAATTTAAAAATCATTAACTGATTGATGTTTTCATTCAACCTTACTCTCTGCAGCAACCAAAGACATTGAGTTGCTACATGATAATAAGAAAATGAAATTGGATTGCATAACGATACAAAATAAAAATTTGAAGAATTACGTAAAAAACATTCACCTTTTGAAGGTTTGAATTGATCACTTTTGCGTTTGTCTTTATTGACATTGGTCATAATTTCTGCACACACTACCTTTCAAGACAGCAGTACTGTGTGTCATTTGCAGAAATATGAACAACAAAGGACCAACGACAAAAGCAAAGAAGTACAAAGTTGTACTTTTTTTCCATGAGAAAGGCGTATTCACCAAAACTGCATAGTTACAGTAGCAATACTCAGTCCTCAAATTGATTTTTTTTTCTTTTCCGCCAAGTCGCCCCAGTAAAACATTCTATAGATGGAAATTGGAAACCTCACTTTTCCTATCAAATTCCCCATGGACTTGAAAAATTGTCTAAGTATTTTCTATTATTATTTTTGAACAAGTTGACTGTTGATGTGTACAGAGCGGTGTAGTTTACTTTTCCTTCTCTTTAGTCGTCAATGTTGTGAAGAACAATTATTTACTTTGAAATGTTGCATCAGTGTGTACCTTTGTATGTATCTGCTGCATGCATCCAGTTCAGCCCAGGTATCCAATTCAAAATGCACAACTATTGTAAATTTTGAACATTACTATAATATCTTAAAGAAGTATATATAACGGTTCATTTCAGGTTACATTTTCTTTCATCCTCCACTGAGAAAAACAAGACATTTCATTTTCCTTTTCAACCAGGAGTACATATAAGTAGAAGTTGTCTGTACAAACTCTTCAACAATTCTATTCTCTCAGACGTCTAGTTAGCCTGAAATGTTGTGACTAACAGCTCTCTTCAAGAATAATACATTCCATTCCTTTATTTTTCTGACTTGCTGTGAGTAAGTGTGCAGCATTTCCCTCAACACTTTCATTCATTCATTCTTTTTTTTCTCCCTCTCACTTCTTGCAAAAAGTCCAGCCGGAACGGTAATGGCCATCTATCTCTTTTTATACCTCGCATGTGGCACATTAATAGCTTATTTCTAACAAGTTTTTGTCCTAACCAACATATCATGATCGAGTGTATGAAGCAATGTACATGGTAGCACTAGACTCACACACAAAAAATACATGCATATATCTGTGTGCTTATCATGTATAATATATAATAGTGGTAATATTTGAGTGAAGAGGGAGGGTCGCTTCTTGATTGTGTGTGAAGATGATAATGCTGTACTTCTACTTTTACATAGTTTACCACCACCAAAATCTTTACATCAAGTGACAGTCAGTTTAAGGACATGTTCATCAAAGATCTTTATCTTACTGGCTCAAATTGTCAGAGCTGCCATGTAAAGAAATAGAGTTCTTTGTTGCAGCCCTACTTTTCTCCCTTATCAAGTGACACTAGTCATGCCACTAGAAACGTGCTTACTAACATGCGTGGCATGAAAATAATAAAAAAAAGTAGTGGAGATGATACAAGTAAATTAATAAGACTTGGCCAGTCACCTTCTCCTTTCACACTAGTCAAGTGAGTGCAACTCCACAGACACGAATGACACATTTAAACACATCCAACCTAACAGTCCACACTTGTGTTCGTTCAGAAATCTACTGCGCGGTTTGCATGTATTCATAAAGAAAAAAAACGGAAAAATGCGAACGATATGATGCGATGTGGAAGTACTTTGCTGCTCGTCATCAAATAATGTACATTTCTTTTATTATTATATCGTCTATTAAATATATCATCTGTGTCTGCATCCCGTCTGTCCATATTTGTGGCAGGCAAAATGAGACAAAGAGATATGATCACTTTGAAAAGAAGCAGAATTCGCACTCGTTGCTGCTAGGTATACAAAATTGAGAATTGGCCTACTCTAGACCAACAATATTCTAGAAAAAAAGAGACACATCATCATCATGGTTTTTAACAGGAGATATTGTACAAAAAATGCATGTCGAGAAATTCTCTGTCTTGTTTTGCCACACATTTGGATCAAAATAAAGAAAGAAGATATTTCGGCTATGCTTATTCTGTTCCTGAAAATAGTGTGATTATCGTGGGCAACTGTGCTACTTTAATAATATAACCACACGACTATAATGATAATGGTAGTACTATGTACTTATATACGCCACTTTCATTTGGCGATAATCCCTTAGCCAAGCTTCTGTAAACTTGTGTAAGAATGTAATATAATCAAAGAAAAATAGGAGCTTGCAACGCGTATAAAAATAATCACCAGAAAAAACCATTTGCCGAGCAAAAAGTGTCAAACTTGTGTGCATTCGATCTTGACATCGGAGAAGCAAAAGCCAAAATCTAGCAAACACAGTTTTGGGATCATGATCAAAGCACAAGCAGGATGGACCTCTGTTACGACAACAGCTTGCTATTCTCTGTGCTTGTACTGTGTGAAATGAAAGACAAATGAAGCGACCAAGTCATCTATTTGTGTTCTTATAATAATGATAAAAACACTCTGTCCTGAGTAGACGATTCCATAATATTGAATATAGTAGTCAGTCACTATACCGCTATAATATATTTCATTTGCGATGTCAGCAACATTGATATCCACGCTTTAGACAAAAAATTTTATTAGTTAGTTCTTACAGCTCAATAGTATTTTCGTATTTTAACTCGGCCATGTGCATATTTTGCAAATGTGTGTTTTAAATTTTGTGCATATATTGTATTTTTTATTATGGTTGCATGAATGCTGCTGTTTAAATATTTGTATCGTTGTAGAGATTTATATGCTTGCAGTTATGTCAAATACGTGGGTATTATGGAGTCGACTGGAAACCAATGTGACCCAATCTGTAACTCTTCCTGAGAGGGAAAACGAAAAAGAGTGCACACAAGTAAGCTTCAAGTAAATTCAAAAAACTTGGAGTAGGAAATTGTACTCCAGTTGAGAAAATTCCCAATCCCACCGTTTTCATCCTGGCCGAAGATTTTCATCTTCGGAAGTCATTCATTGAAAAGAGAATCACCTGTGAACTTGTTTGCACAAATAGGCGGAAACAATCTATCTCGAAGGAAATGCATGTCCTTGGAGTTACCTATCCATGCACACTCGTACAAACACAATTAGAGTCTAAACGCACTAGGCATATATGTAGATATTTCACGTAACTTAAAATGAATATACCTTTATTAAGCCACTCCTCCTCCCTCAAGTTGGGTTTTCTTCCTCTTTTATGCTAGAACGATGTGAGTAAACATAATAGGAAATGGGTAGGAAGGAAAAATGCTCCTTATACCTTGTGATTTGTCCTTTGAAATATATTGGATCCTCGTTAAGAACGCAGAACACGGTTAACTGACATTGACGCGCATGTTAAATTGTGTGCCTTCTACGTGTGATAACGTTTCCTACAAAATGATTTAAAAACGGATGTAAACCGCTTTAAATTTTTGAATACTGATGAGTACATACATAGTTACAAAAATTGCCTTCATATTAAGGATGGTACAAAACTAAATCAGATCAGAGCATAATTCTTCATGCGAAGAACTAATTTGGTTGAAAATATTAGCAGGATCTTCATTTCTCTTGATCGAGAAAGCCAAAAAACATCTAACGTAGATATTGTTGTGAGCATTAGAGCAGCAGATAACAAATTGGAAAATCAAAAATATTTTATATTTTCTCCTTTGGCACAGCCTTGAGACATCTACGAGATAAAATGAACGATTTTTATTTGCTTCCATCTCATCCCACTTCTGCGTCTTACCAGAGTGAATGGAATGGAATGAATAAAGCTGTGTGATATTTGAGTAATTTCAAATGTATCAATACGAAATACCAGTGTAGTTGATTTTTAAATTCACAGAGAAACGAATATCGTCGTATGAATTATAAAATCGAACTTGCTCCAGGTATGAAATTAATGGGTCTCGACTTCTCCGTGCATTTAAGCTTCTAGATCTCCTACAGTGAACGTAGGAATAATGAGCTGGTAATGCTGAAAAACATATTTTTTTCCGTTTATATATACACGTGCTATGCAAAACCAAATGGTATTTGTTAAACCGGTAAGTAAAAATTTGTAATTAATGAGTTAAATTAAGTTTTTACTAAAAATTTTCTGAAAATTGCCTTAGAAAAACACTACAGAGAAAATGGCTGACGTAAGCTGATCTTGCTTTCCATTACCTGTTAGAATATGATATGTATCCCATGCCTGGATGCACTAACGAGAAGATTTAAATGATGCAAATAGCAATTCTAATGTTTAACCTACTATTGGATGAAACCTCTAATCAACTTGCTTTTCATTTTTACATTTGTATTAATTTTCACACTTTTCTGACGTCGTAGTGTTACAAGTCAGGAATCACAAGTTTTTTTCCCTTCTCAAATCTTCATTAATTCCAGTTTTAAGATGGCTGACGCAGAGTAAAAAGGTTGTACGATGATCGAGATTTGTTGCTTACCAGTTCTAATATGGACGTAGGTGGTGCAATTTTTATGTACCTAATCTATTCTTCCTTTACCCCATTTTGATATCTGAATGCGTTGTGAAGCTGTTTGAGCTCGTCATGTTCGTAGTTCAGAAATCAGATTAAGGTAATGAAAGCACTCGAAAACACTTTTTTAATCATTTCCGCTACCTGGTTATGTGTACCAAAACTTTCATTTCCTTGCATAACTTTGTTATCCATACGACAAGTTTTCCACTACGTTTGAGTATGTTATTATGAGTACTTGTTATGCTTACAATGTGATGAAACTCTTCCTCTTCCAGTTGATCCTACCTTTAAGTATTATCTAACGTCATTTTTCTTCACGTCTAAAAATATTTGCCACAGTGGTGATGAGGCAGAGTAACGAGGTGATTTTTCATAGTCTCGGTAATATTTTACATTTACATAACTTGTGACTTCTGGCTATGGATGTATCAAGTAGGGTCTTCGAAATATGGCCCCAAAGTGTGAGCCGTGAACAGACCGATGTAGGTATATGCTCTCGTGAAAAAGAACGATCTGTATTTGCATGCCTGCTACAGTGAGCTTTGAGTTGGTTCTGTCCACGCACGTAATGGAGCGATGAACAACGCTATGTTATGTTATAGAGCGAATGAGCCACATGAAAATCATTTCATTTGACGGCATCAAATGAAAAACAAAAAGGTTACTGCTGAATTGTCGATTTCATAAATTAATTGAAATAGTTTGTTAGTGGCCATATAAATACGTATACTACAAATGATGCTGATCATGCATCATCACCGTCATATCTACTACTCACAATTAATTTACAAAGCAATAAGCATACTGGGGTCGGAATTATTATTATTTGTCTTTCCTTGGACTCCCTTCCTATTGGTAGGTCGATTCGGACGTCCATATAATATGGGATAACTATTCAGCAAACTATCGCGGAGTACACCAATTCTTTGCATGTACATGTACACCAAGTCTTTGCCCCAGCAAAGGACCGTATTGATTTTATAGGCTCTGCAGGTTCTATTTGAAGCCAATGCCGTAGGTCCGCAGCATTTCCTCGTTACGGAGGTGACAGTCTCGTATTGAATGCTTTTTAAGTTACATTGACTGATATGAGAACAGAGGGCACTTTCATCTGGGAGTAGCATAGGTGAACAATTACATGTACTAACTTTTGCAATAACAATATTTGCAAGAAATGCAAGTGGATGGGCACTAAAATATCATTGTTTTGTTCCAATCATTAAGCATTGAATGATGGATACTTCCAGCAGTTTCTTCCTTTATTAAAGTAACAATAAGGAAAAGTATAATAATATGTATGTCGCTCTCCTTGTAACCTTCTTTGCTATTGTTGCCATTAACATATTATGTATTTATGCGATCGCTTCCTCCTTAGCTTTGATCTCAATTGCTCTTTGTCCAATTGCATCATTTTTTTGAACTACTGTCAGTTCTATGCATCAGGTCAGACGACCGTCCGTCGCCATGTTTTCTAGTAGTATGTGGTTTATGAAAGCCTTTTTTTCGATAATAGCTGTAATAGCTAATAACTAATATAATATTATTTTTCAATAAGAACTCTCTAAAGTTGCCATTGAAAGTTGTCGCGACTAAAGTATACGTGTGACATAATTAGGACCTCTGCCATACCATTCAACAAATTGCTAAAAATTGATTCCATATTATGATGGCTTGTAGTATAATTGCTTCAAGTTAGCATTCTTGTACCATTTTTGCAATTTACCATCTTTTATTAAAAATCAGAGTAGGTCATAGGTGCACCTCATATTCATAAGACTAAAAACAAAAGCCTAACTTTTGAAGGTAATGGTAACGGGAAAATAAGTACTGCTGCTGCTGACTAAAACTAATTTAATATGTATCACGTGCTGTGTAGGAATATAATATGAACTGCTCAGCTTGCATGATCTTGCTGCTTCATTTCTCTGACTTTCTCTGGCCTCCTTGTTTCTATCTCACTGTCTCTGTCTAGCTGTACACAAAGGCAGGGGGATACAACGCGTTCCGTTCATTTTTATTCCATTTCTTTCTGCAAATCCGTTACTCTACAAATTACGTATTCATGTCAAGTTTAGACTTTCAGTAAACTGGTGCTATGACACTGTTACTAATCTCTCGCTGTTTCCTTCGCTGCTGGTCAATCAGTGAGAGATAACAAGGGTTTTTTTGGGGGGAAAAGCTTGACCAAAGCACAAAAATCAGGCAGGTGACCCTCAATTTCAGTTCCACCTTAGGGTTAAATCGGAAACAACCACTGTCTTCTAAATATATTATACATTCATACATACAAAGAGAGTAATGATAGTACATTTTTTGCATTAGTCATACATGCTACACCATCGCACGAAACCGTTATAGTCAGCTTCTGGTGACATTACGCATTCTTTTCATGATTATGGTGACGCTCATATCAAAAGGTATGCACATGAAAAATATGTAAGCTCCTTCTTTTCTTTGTTTTCTTTTAGTAGGCATGTGTTTATAATAAATATTTATGCATGGTGTCACATTATTTCAGGTCGTTGGTCCATGGCTAAAGGCTCGTGCTCCTTGTTACATAGTCGTGTGTTTTCTTTTCTTTTCTTTTCCATCTTGCTATTTGCTACTGCTTTTGTTAAATGTCAAGTGTACTGTGAATCGTTTTTCTTATAAGTGTTCCAACGACTGGTGACTGCCACTACTACTAGTAGTAGCAGTAGCAGTCCTTCCAAGGAGAAAAAAATAACCTTGGGTGGAAACTCTTACGCTACTCCAAAATTTTCCAAGCCTGGCGATGTGCTAAAACAGAAGTCAGGAATGTTAAAATTTAAAGTATCAATAAAATAGCTATTGATTTTTTACAATGTAACGATTTGTACATCAGACCTATTTACATAATCTTCCCGAGCGGGGGGTACAGTCTCGCAGAACATAGTAGTCCAGAAATACGTGTAAAGTATTCCCAGTAAAACATTCATTTTTCTTCATACATTTAACGTTGTTGACTCACATAAAACGTGGAAGTTTCTGCAGGGCTGTTCTACACAGAATCAGGAAGCACTTGAGAAGTTTTAGTTTTGTTACTTTGAGGAAACTCGGTATTTTGGAAGTTGAATGTGTTCGTGATTTTCAGAGTTTCCATTTAAGGAATGATTGGCTTGTTGTGTTAGCTACTTTCCGTTGAGATACTTGGGAATCATTGTAATGCATATCATCGTTCACAATAAAACCATTTTGAACTAGCCAGGACACTTTAAAGATTCAATATTCAAAATAAGTCAAGCTTTTTTCAAAAACTTACATTGGTCAGCACGGCGCGTTGGTACATTTTAAGAATGCACTACCGAGATACCTACTTGTAAAAATTTCCACCCATGGTGGTAGCAGTGGTTACTGAAGTTGTATCTTCGTAGTGGATAGTAGCTCTTTACTTGGAAACTAATACTAATAGTAGCTGGAGCATTTATATAACATGTTTCCAAAAGATGAGCTTAGTTTCTCCGCTGTCATTCTTAACTCCAGTGCTCCAGTGTTGTTCTTAATCTCACTACTGACGTTCCTTCTTGACTCTCACTTTTGTGGCCGTATGGTAATCAAAATGACAAGAGCATTTCCAACAATATTTTGCAGGCATACATCATCTCACTGCCTCGAGGTATGCTCATTCCCTCTTAACAATACACATATATAGTGGTCGCAACAGTCATATCAGCAGTGCAGTGTGCTTGCTAGTATGCAGTAGGTCCTCCCATTCTTAATTCAGTTCAACTTTTTATAAGATCTCACTTCAAACATATTTTCTTTTTCAGCTAGCAATATATTACTGTTGTTCGGTGGACATGAGAGAGGAAGATGCAGAGAGGAGGAAAAAAGTAAGAAGAGAAAGAGAGCAAGCTAAATATTCTGCGAGAATGGTTGAGCTCGTCTACTTTCACGGTACATCAGCCATAACTTTATTACATGGAGGATCCAGAGCGGAAGAGAATTGCAGTGGATAGCATAATAACGAGATAGAAATGATGTGGCATATTATTTCGCAATGTCTCAGCTCAGAATAGCCATCTTGATCATAATAACTACAGCGTAGACTACTTCCCTAACTAAAATCTCCAGTAGCATTAGTAGTTGTGGCAACAGCAGCGAGACCAATAGCGTGTATGGGAGATTTCAATCCGACACTGTGCATTATTATTATTACTATTATGATAACATGTGTATCTACATCTTTTACATTGCTTGAATTATTGAACACTTTTTTTCTTGTGTGTCCGTCATGAAACGAATCAAATAAGCTTGCACTGTGAACTTTGGTAGGTATGCACTTATTTTTTTTTCTTGTATGCCCTTGTATTATGATGAGCTGAAGCCGCATTCCAAAAAGAAAAGATAAATACACACAAACAAAAAACAAAGCATGAGGTGAGGTACTTCTCTTATTTTCACATAACGATGCGACGGCATCAGCAGCAGTGTGCAGCACAAAGTGTACGCAACATGCGTCATTACTTGCCGACTGAACAAAAAACCGAAGTGGGCATTACGCTTAGAAGATGGTATCACATCACGTAACAATTTGAATACAATAAATATACAATTTTCTCGATAATGCCTACATGTACAATAAAAGATTCTATTTACTGTTTTCTTATGAATACACGCATTTCTCGAGTTCAGGCTGACAGCGGCTGCATAGGGGCATAGGAATTGGCATGGGGTACAGACAAGTACTTTCTTTGATGACATGCTAAAACATTTTTGGCAACTGTGCATTCTACAATCTATTAAATAATATCACATACAAAATACAAATCAGACAAACAATTTTTGCAGTAAAATAAAATACACTGATGGTTTTACAAATAAATTGAAGAGAAATCGTTGGCATGCGTTTCTACTACCTAAATATTTATATGCTTATATTCTTATAGTGAATGCATGATATACTAAACTATTTATGCTAGGATAACGGTCCTTTTTCAGAGATGCAAAGGAATATCTTCTGTTGTAGTCACACTGCTGCTGGCTTTTCGCTACATCAGGATTACGTCGGTGTACCTATTTATTATGTCAAATATTCCCCTTCCCTCCCATTCTTAAACCCAGTCATGATTAGGGAAAGGAAAGTTTGCTGTAGTACGGTGCAGTCCATCAGTTGGTGCTACATCAA
Organism: Lepidocyrtoides sp. E14; assembly: GCA_027743805.1. Lineage (NCBI taxonomy): Eukaryota > Metazoa > Arthropoda > Collembola > Entomobryomorpha > Entomobryidae > Lepidocyrtoides > Lepidocyrtoides sp. E14. The sequence continues at coordinate 5,001 of JAHZMZ010004288.1, read as the reverse complement.
TCTTCATCACTGGCCTGCAAAGAAGTACGTGGCACACGCCAAAAAAATACAAGCACTACTTGTAAGATTTGATAATAATAATAATAATAATAATAATAATAATAATGCATGCTTCTATCTTGCAACTCTTGCAAGCTTATAACTATAGCATACTAAAACTCATTTAACGCACAATACACTTGTGTGCCCATTATTGGCAACAACGTTATGAAAACTCGGTCGTTGTAATACATTGTACCTAATCCATTTCATATCTTGGATGGAAACTGTATGATGATGTGTAAGTAAAAATAGGCAAGGCTGTTGAAACTGTATCAACGTCGTCGGCAAACGCAAAAAAAAACTTCTTAGTAAAAAAAGTAACACATGCTACATCTGTTTATTTCGATCATACGCATTTTTATTAAAACTGAAGTCTGATCAATTTTATGCTTCTTAAAGCTGGTGCGCGTAAAAAAAGAATTTTGTACCCTTTCACTTTAAGCTTTCAGCAAATATTAGTCTCTTTATCTCACTTGCTTCGCCTGCTGCCCAAGGAGAACCAATGAGCAAGCTGGCAATGGAAATGGCAGCGATAAACAAAGAAAAGACTGGCTGTTAAAAGAAATACATTATTGCTCTCTTTCATTCGATATTTTGCAAAGATGCAACCACTTGAAGATGTTGCTGCTTGTGAGCTTGAACAAAATCGTGTAAGCAATGGAACGTGACCGATTACCACGCATTAGAATTCAGTGCTGTAATTGAATTTCAGCCCAATTATGGTTTGGATCAACCAAGATTAAATATCTACGTACCATTTTAACCATGTCAGTAGCATTGGATAACACGTTGAAAGTGAAGGATTTTTAAGGGAAACTTAAATCGGAACTTTCGGAATGTTGTTTAACGACAAGACTAGCTTTACTCACATCTTAATAAAAAGCCGAAAATGAAATAGTTGCGTATGTAATAAAAATCATGAGAGCACGCAGTGAGTGAGCGTTTGTGTAGCATTGCGGTAAGTTATATGGTGAGCGGTGTAAAAGAGAAAACATTACCACTTTCTCGTCACTGTTTTCATCCTTCTACTACTGCCTTGTATGCATATAGTTTAGTATGTACTTCGCAAAGAAAGCATTATGCCGGCCCCTTCAACGCTCTACTTCGGGGGCTATCTGATATTACACTCTCGTCTCAATCCGAATACAATGTGCCATCTTCATGCATCATGCACAGTGGCATCTTCCGCTTCTGAATGAGTCTTCTTCAACCACTCTTTATTTATCCGACATTTTCCTCGTTCTTTTATTTTATTATTTTTCCTTCTATGATAATGAAAATGACAAATGATCCGAAATTCGCAACAGCAATACTAGCTGCAAACACAAGTATACTTCCCAATTCATTTACATCACCGTTCAAAAGACAAACTACTATCATCTTAACACTTGACGCCATATATATCTCATGTTGTAAAACATATTTGACTTTATTGAAGACTTATTTTACCCAACAGCAGTCTCCCACTCCCATGTCATTAGGTATATTTATAAAGAAAAAAAACTTGTCTTTTTTGTGTCTTTTGCTGCAAGTAACACAGATTAGGCTACAGCTGTTAGTCTTTTCCTACGCAAAAAAACTGGCACATACTTACATCCAATTGAATAAAAAGGACCTTAAAGTTATGTGCCTGACTGTTGACTGGCACAGCTGGCAAGATTCGAAACTGCTGCTGTTGCACCGCCACCACCACCGTGACTACCACAAGGAAGCTAACAATAAGCATAAATTTAACTTTTTCTTCAATATATTTTCATCATCATCATACTTCCAACATCATCATCACCAATGAAACTGCTGCGGAGTGTGTGTGTGTGTCGTTACTGCTCAATAGAAACTGTTATGCAAGTAAAACTACTGCTGCCACTTCTTAGAATTGTTTTCAGAAAACTGCGAATATGGCATACTATTCAAACCACTCACCGCCATCAATATTTAAGCCTCGAGTGGCCGCTCGGGGGTGAAATTTCTTTACAGATTCTTGCCAGCAATAGTTGTTCGAATACCAGGATCATTTTCGATGACTTATCTGTGGTTTGGCTTAACCATGATTACTATGACCTGAACATTGGTTGTCTTTTATTTCCCCAAAAAAATTTAAAGAAGGTTTGCCTAAAGAATCGGAATTTTTCCATTCAGGATCCAGTCCTTTGCTCCTTGAAACTTTCTAGTAAACACACGGGCTGTTTCTTTCTCTTTCCAGGAGAATTTCTGATCACCCCATGTTTCCCAGGGAATCTGACGACAACATTTTGTAAGAAATTCCACGTCCAAATTTGATAAAACTGATACAACGGTGCTGCTACAACAGCAGCCCCTCTTCATCTTGCTGTAACATCATGTTCATTGGTGGTTTAGACTCCCAACTTGGGTGAGAGATAGAGAAGTAAGACGTTCTTGTTGTGTATTTTATATTATATTTTACATCATTTTTCCTAAACACAACTCTTATATAAACTTTCCTTGCCTCGATTTGCTTTTATAGTGCCGACCTTGCCTGCTTTACCAAACAACTACGAGGACAACTACTATACATGCTTGCTTCCTATTATTTTATGGACAATACAAGAAGACTGGGGAAAAGTTGAGTCAAAGTAGTCGGGAAACGTACAAAAGTAGTAAAAAAATTGGTGGTAGTGGTTACTTTGGTACTAGCCGTAGTGTTGTAGCAGCAGCAGCATAGTAAGTAAATTGATGGTGAGACTACTACCGCTAACAGTGTGTTGCTTGCTTTCTGGCTGGTTTCTATATGTTACTACTATAGGAATAAGTGAAAGAAGATCAGGTTGCTTGTCTCTCGGTTTCCATGGCTTTTTCTGACGTCATATTCCCCGACTTCCTTTCTACCGACCGAGCCGACCACGGGCATATTCATCTTCCTCCCTTTCATTCCATGATATTCTGAGTAACTGTTTTCCCTCACTCACTCAGTCAGTCTCTTCAACGCTGTGGTGCTTCCTCTTGTGTATAATGGTTATCCGTGCATCATTACTTCTACTGATATAATAATAAGCTTTTTGCTTCATATTATTTTCATTGGCTTTTCTTGCTTTCTTAGTTTCTCTGATATGCCTGCAGTCGATGCCGCTATTTTTCGTTAAGAGTAACAATGTGGTTTGGTGTTGATGAGTTGGTGGATGTTGGTTGATGATGTAGTTGCTGCAATTTTTCATGCATACCTAACTCATCAGCTTGTGATAGTTACTAACAAATTTTGGCAGATTTCTAATATAAAAGTTTTACGTCATTGTTGCTTTCATCTTATCTGTCTACAGTCTACATGAAGCATAACTAGGTATGTTATACTTTCAAATTGTGTTCCCAGCAATCAATTGTCGACTTGGGTCGGTTAAGTCGGAAACTGTAACAAATAATTAAATTGTACTGTCGCAAATAGGATACAATATGCTATTGAAAAATTTTCCAAAATTATTATGAATAGCCAATTTCAAAGCTTAGGACTGTTACTTTTACAGCGTCTTTGCATACACTGTGCACTACTCCTAATAGGTTTCCTACATTCTGAATGCGTTTCTAAGCTTCACGTTCTCTGTCCGTCCCTAATATAGGTCTTTTGGCTACGTGAAAGATATTAAATTTTTTTGCAATATGTATCCATTATAATCATCAGCATTTCTCCAGGTATTTTTTGAAATGCATCGGTTCATGGTAACTACCACTCCAAAACATGCATTGCCGAAGCATGATCATCTTTCGAAATCTCTATGACAGTAAATACGTCATACATCACCTATTCCGGACCTTGCCGGTGATTCTTTCGCCATTTCCTAGGCTTAGCTTACTGAGATTTTTATTATCTACTTTTTCATTTTGTTTCTTCTTACAAAAACCATGATACTATTTGTGGAATGAAATGACCATCCTAAGTAAGCTGTTTGATATTGGGATCATGAGTTTGTTCAAACATGCATATTACGTGTTGTATTATTTTAACCTTTTGACATTTTTGTGATATGACAAAGATATGTATGTATTATCTATATCACCGTCAGACGCACTGGTATCATTGAAAGCAACTGGTATACATTTCCGTTCTAATGAAGACCATTTATCTGTTGTCATAGAATAACAACTGTTCAACAATTATAAAGTATATAGCAATAAATAACTTAAAAACGACCATAAATAATGAACCTATTGAAATATTCATATTCTATTTCTGTAGTAGTGTTATTTAAGAAATAATGTGGGAGGAGAAATATTTCTTTAAATGCAAGGCAATGCAATGCAATGCCAATTGACACTGAACAAATTAGATTGAAAATGTTTGGCTGTTTAGCTTCCTTTGTCTTGGATTCACCTTCTCACAAGGAAAACCGTTAATATGCATGTCTGTTGCTGATTTATCTCTATCCTTTATCATAACTCATTCTCTCTCATTTAAAATGAGAATGTAATTCAGAAATCACGTACATACTATGTACAATAAAACTGCGGGTTAACTGTGTCCAATCTAATTGGAGTGCGTATTTACATAAGTTGTGGAACAACCAAAAGAGTTTCAGTGTTCTTTAAACAACCACGTTTGACCTCTGAATTGAATGAAGCAGCAAGTTTATTGACTAGTACATGTATTACGTTCGTTTCTATCAGATAAACAAAATTTGTCCATACACCGGGTAGAATGCAGTAGGTATTGAAGGAAGGACAAATTTTAAAAAGCCGTGATCCTTTTTATAATACCTACTAATCTATAATCTAATTTTTTCACAAGATTTAGCACAATACGGACATCGATGTTACTCTATGCTAAATCCTACACTCTGTTACTTATTTTTAAGAACACTCATACATCTGGAGATTCTGCCCGCTCTTACCACATGCATACACTGCTAGGCCCAAATGCCTGCTACACCTTATCAGCATAGGTTGTACCAACGTGCATGCCAAATTTCCTGATTGGGTGATAGCATGCTCAGAAGTTACACCTGAAAAACC
>JAHZMZ010004287.1:0-15914 GCA_027743805.1 Lepidocyrtoides sp. E14 | reverse complement strand
GAAAAAAAGGTTACATGTATGTCGGCAGTCTAAATGGAATTTCCTCGTACTTCCTTGCATACTTACACATGAGTTCTTTTGTGTTTTTTTTACAAAAAATCTCAAATTTAGAAATCCTCTTGTGATCTGCAGTAGTACCGCCACCGACATTATTATATGCTAAGGTTATACCTAAAAGTTAGAAAGATTTTTTTATTCATTTTGAAACCTCATCATGTATGTATTTTCTGTAGCGTATATTTTATTATTCCTCGTTTCTATTACATTACATTACGCAAAGTGGTGTGCTGGCTGGCTGGCCTAACGTAACCCAAGAAGCTATTATCCCTCTTTTTGTGCTCTTTTTTTCCAATCTATCCCTATCTCTTTTGATTTTTATCACTGTTCTTCGTCCAACTTTCAAAGAATCGAACAAGAAAATGTCCTTTAGAGAAACCAATATTATCCAACTTCCTTCCGCTGCTACTATATGATGTCGGTCCTTAACTTGCACTGAACTCAATTCCTATATATTTTTGCTAAATTCCCTATTGTTGTTGTTGTTGCTCTTGTGTCATGGATTAGATGACAAAAAAAGGAGAGAAAACAAAACAAAAGCAATCAACTTTTTTTTTGTCTTTTTCTTTAGTGGATGAAGAAGTAAAATACAATACGGTTTAAACTCAAGTGAGCAGGGTTTACAAGAGCAAAAGGCTGCCGCTACTCTCTACCGCACACAACACGTCCAAACAATCCATTTTATCTTATTGTGCTTGCTCTGCAAGACTCCACTTTAATGCCATTCTCATCTCTCACTCTGTTTACTTCATCATCACCAACCACGACGACGACGCATATATACAAAAGTGTGTAAGTATTTAGTTGGTAGAGATGAGCATATAACTGTGTAAAAGTGACCGGGAACAATGTAAGAAAACACAACGGATAATCTTTTTGCGTTGCCTCCCTGGCTGTCTCTCTTTCTCTCAGTGTCTCCTCTAGTTGGACTTTAAGTACTGCTTATTTGTTCCAAAAATCGAATCTTCTTTTTTCTTCTAAAGATTTTTTTCAGATGATGAAACCAATTTTCTAGAAGACGTATATAATGTATTTTTTTTCCTTTCCGTCGTTTGCTAGCTTATGATTATTGCCTTGTGTTTCAAAATTGGAATCTGGTGGAATCCTCTTGTTTGACTGCGTATTTATGTTTCTTATTCAATTCCTTATGGCCGGGCGCATCAAATAATGCAAATGGAATGGACTGAGGGATTTTCGGTTGCAAAAGGGCAAATAGGCAATAACAACGCGATTGTCTCTTTTATGGATGGACACTTCCACAAGAACTAAAGGCAAAGCAGGTCGGCATCGGCATCTTCTTTCTTGTCGTGTCGGCCAGAAAGGAAAAAAAACTCAACTTAAATATCCGATCAGCCATCCGGTTGGAGCGAGCCGAGCAGTAAAATATCAAATGGTATCCAATGTTCCATGTGACACATTCAACGAGGCGGAACAACGCTAAATCTGTTTGTCCTTCTCGCTTCTCCGCTCATTTTTACTCCATGACCAGACCAGCAAACAATTTTTCTTTGCAAACAAACACCAGCATCCAAGAAAAAAAACACGCAGAGTCAAAAAAGTCTCCTGAGATTCAATTTACTTTGTATAAATATTTACGCAATCAAAATTTGCTCATTCATGCAAAGAAAAGTAATGTTGCAAAGATGCTCCCGCAGTGATGATAATAATGATGATGCTGAAATTTTTGGAAATGGCCATGCAAAAAAAATACAAGTATTGAACAAAGCAAACAATAGTTTGCGCATGCTGCATATATTAGTAGGTACTACGTGACAAAAAACAATTTGCATTCCCTCTACTAACGTGATCATTAATGATCATGGAACCAACGCCTGGGAAAATGTTATTTTTTTCCAGTGAGGTCAAGCAGAAAAGTCACCACAGCTAAAAAGCTCATTGACCCTCTCTCTCTTGTGCTTTTAAGCCTATCCTGATTTTGATGATGATCATCATCAATTCTTTCTCTTCATCTCCTTTATTTCAAATTCACCCACATTTATATCCTGTCCATAAAAAAAAGAGGAATGAAATAATAATGGGCTGAATGGATGGGGAGAGATCAATCAGTAAAAAAAAGACTTATTTTCTCTCTGTATTCTTCTGCTGCTACTGAAGTCACCGTACTTTTTTTGTAAAAGGGGGCTCACTTCCGAATAAAAGGAGCTCCGGGTAATTGCCTTTGTCACTTCATGAATTTTCTCTCTCCCGTTCTCCTCCACCTCCCTCCCTTTCTCTTTCTCGCCCGTTTCCCATGATCATGAAAGTAATATACTTAAAGTGAGCAGCAGCAGCAGAGGCACCCATCCTCAAGCCCAGTAACGAGAAAGTATTATAGCTCCTTTTTTCCTTCTGACTGACTGACTAAATTTGTGCAATATGGATTTTTATTCCTTTCCTTGCCTCTCTATGGATGGACGTTGTGTCGTGCGGTTGTTGGACGAGCGTTGCTGGACGTTGATGATAACGCGATTTCTTCCCATTCCATTGTTACGGTCAAATGAACTTTGATTTAAAAAAGACGAGAACATTGAGAAAAGAGAGAAGTTTTTTGTAGTTAAATGAGAACGAAAGGGAGCAGAAGAGAGATGGAGGAACATGGAGCGTATAGGCACCATTTTACTTTGCATGAATATTATCCAAAACTATACCATACCAGCAGAAAGTGCGACATGCTAAGAAGAAAAAGGGGGAAATCGAGGAATTGATGGTCTTTCCTACTTTTGCTTGGTTAGGGACGAATGGAATCAGAATCGGATCAGTTACATAACGCCGTTCACCGACAACGATGATGATGATGACGATCAGTGGAGAAGCATTGTTGTTGTGGATTTGCGTGGATACAAGTGAGTGAATAAAAGAGAGCAAAAAAGCAGGTTTACTCGGTATGAATACAATTTCCAGATTCACTTCTCTACCACTGCACAACCATAAGTGCAGTCACGAGGAAATCTCATCTTTTTTTCTATTCTGAATGCTGACAACGACCAACGTCATCATCGACAGTAGTAGCGTTGTCCTTTTTTACATTTTTGCTTGCTTTGCGCTGCTCATGCTCCCGTTCCCATCATAATCGTCATCTGTTGTACTGGTAAAACTTTGTCGTGATAATCTGATCCTCTTTAGAATTGACTTTACTTTTGTGTGTGTGTGTGTGTGTCGTTGTCGTGAAAGGTGATTTGCTAGCTTGATGCTGCGGATGATGATGAATGTAATTTTACATTTTGCATTGTAAATTCTATCAATTCACAAAGTGGTACATACATAAAATGAGCAATGCTATAAAAAACATCATGTACATAACTTTTCGACTAGGATTACAGCTTAAGAAAATGCTACCCTGCCACTTCTAGCATAATACAAGTCATACCACCACCACCACCACACATGTCAGTCATTGGGGCACTCTGAGATTTTTTCACAGCAGTAAACTCGTCAACCAACAATACCAATTTTGCTCGCAACAGTGAACACCACAGTTGGCATTTTGCATTGTTAAACAGTAACGAGCGTGAAAGATATCATAACAGGAAATTGATTTCTGCACTTGTCCACCAGCAAATAAAAAGTGGTCTTGGAGGTGGCAGTGGAAAAAACGTATTATATACCTATTTCATAACGATTATTGTATTAAATTAAGATATATGGCAGGTCTTAAGAACAATGTCGACACAATGAAGCAAAAAAGAAATGAAACAGAAGCAAAACATTAAAAAAGCAACCAGTGTGTTGTTGTTTAATTTTTCGTCTTCAGCATTTTGTATATTATTCCTTGTGCTGCTGCTGTTACAAACTTCCACTACATACCACTACTACGCAATACCTGCAATGTAGTAATAATAAAAGAAAAATTGTATGATGATGAACGGTATCCGAAAAAAGTCCAATTAGTCAGCATCCCCATTGCGCATATGTTGGTTGACTACTTGCTCAACAGGATTCCTTTTAGCTTCTTTCTTGGCTTCTTCTTCTTCTTCATTTTCTTTACATCAGAGCAACCACGCATGCCTATCATCATCAACAAGCAGGAAAATAAGCAGAGAGTATCATCCTTGCAATCGTAATACAATACTTGCCTCTCTTTTGTGCGTATTTTTTTGTGGAAAAAAATAAATAACTTTTATTTAGATAGCTTCGTTTATATGCGAAATGAAATGCACTTTAGAATTTTTGCCTTGTCCTTTTTTTCTCTTGACTTTTCCTTCTTAACTCCATTCAAAAAATGATGATGAACTACTTCTCGTTCAATTCATTTGAAAAAGGGTAAAAACGTGTGAATCCTTTTTAGGTACATATAAGTCCATTACTTTGTGGTATGATCATCATCATCATCATCATACAATATAAAACTTTTACATATTTTTTTTTTATCTGGTGAGAGAAGAGTGTGATATGATGATATACTGATGCTGGTACTGGTGAACCAAACAGAAAATGAAAGAAAGGAATTATGTAGATACCTACTCTTTTTTGCTCTTCACATAAGCCATTAGCTTATTTTAATGAGTTGTGAGAGAGTTGAATAAAAAAAAGAGTTGAAAAAAGGGGAATGAAATGGATGGATGGATGGATAGAGGGTGTATAGTTTTTAAGCAGAGGGTGCACTTCCGCTCCAATCTTGCTGATGATGATAATAATGATGAACAACTTTGTTGTCTACAGTGACGTTGGTCTTGGTCTCAGTCTGACTGTTAGCCTGGCTGTTGTGATGCTAATGCTAAGCTGGGACCACGGGACCAGTGAAAAATAAAAACAACAACGTTTTCTCTGTGTTTACCTTCCATTAACTTTGTGCGTAACTAAAAGCGCCGCATTTATTACAATTATTATTACAGTAATAAAAGCTCATGAATATACGGTCTGATTTGGCGATCAGGAAAATCTTTAAGCTTGTAATGGTTTTAAATCGGGACGATAATTTGACGACGACGACGATAATGATGATGATGACCATGATGCTCCCGTAAACTTTCTTGAAAAAGAAGAAGGAAAATCTTGTTTTGTTGAGACTCTTTGCAGTAGTGTATTTATAGCAAAAAGAAAAAAAATATATTACATCCACATAACATCACATTTCAAATGAAAGCGATAAATTATTAACCGCGGCAGCCTTGTCCTGTCACAAGACGAAAGATGAAAATGAGCGCAGAAGTAAGTAAGCATATAAATAAATATACAACCTATCTGCCATAAATGTCAATTTTTAATTTTTGCCAACAAGATGCGGAATAATATAAAAGGGTAAAACAAACTGCATACATGCATAAATGTGCCTAATCACTATTCACTCGATCCTTTTTGCGCGCTCCTTCTCTGATCTAATATTTGTTTTTGCATTGTTTTCGCAATTGTTTCAACACAGTCACTTGAGTACTTTTTAGCAGATGGAATAATATAAATTTTCTACTTACCTTATTATGCATTGTTGACGATGATAAAGAGTAAATAGGAAAAATCAGTGTGTTGGTTGACTGTGTTCGCAGAGTTGTGCTGTTACCACACACGAGCAGAACGATCAAAATTGGCAGTTTGCAGAAAGTTGCGGGTCGGGCAAGAAGAACAAGCTTTGTAAAGTTCTTAAAGGAGTAAAACGAGTGTAGGAAGGCATGCAGCAATAATGTATACAAACTATCTTATGAACAAAGTATATTATACAGAGTTGACTTTGCAAACTCTGTAATCAGCAATTACGACTATTATTGTAGCGATAAAAAAAGAGACAAGAGGAATGACAAATGGACGGTATAAAATGTCAGAAGATCCGCTCTTTGTGTTTTAAACATTTTACGGCAGTGCTAGTGATAATAATATTTTTATGGTTGATATCAAACAAAGTGGATTGCAATTCGATTTCATTCAAAGACAAAACTGCCGGCCACACATACGCATACACAATACATACATAACAGATATAAAGGTTCATCTTACTGATTGACGAAGAAGATGACTGTCTATCTGTATAGTATATATTTAAGTGTGATGACCTAATGCAAAAATTATGTTTCTGCTCCCACGCGCCATATCGGGATCAAAAAAGAAGAAAAAAAATTCTCCGCTTGTCTTCCATTTTAATGTTATTAATCTCGCGACAAATATGAACTTGACGGATGGAATTTATAATATGCGATTAAATATTTTATATTATTATTATGATGGGGGTTATACCTAGAGGAGATGATGGGCGGATTATAAAAAAAAATGTTATTATAACAATAATATGAGGAGAGTGTCAAAGTGCTAATAAAATAGCCACTCGAGAACAAAACGCTTCTTCCTTTTAATCCATAAAGTGAAGTAGCCGCCTTCGCTTCGCCAAAGACTAAACAGACATGAAATGAAAGGGGATATAACTATGCTGAAATGAAACGAAATTCATTCATGCTGCTTATATGCGAGAAAAATAAAATAAAATAAAAAGTTGCTGCTTTTAGTGCTCTCATTCTAAAACAATCTTTTTTTGTTCATTTATTCTTATTATATTAATATCATTATCATTATAATATGTATATTTTATTCTTAATAATATTCAAATAGATTATTGACGTTCCGTAAGTATCTAAAATCATTCTCTATACACAGTAGTACATATATATAGGTAGTAATTTAATACATTATTACAGGAGAGTTGTATATGGATCTAACAAGTATTTAATTTACAATTACACAATCTTTTACTTTATCCTCCATATTTTTATAGTGTTGTATTTGTAACACGTGTTGATTTATATATACTTAATTCATTACAGTTTTACTCCTATCAGTTGTGTAGGTTTGCTCTCCTTATTTTCAATCTAGTATACTCAAAAAAAGATACTACCTACCTACTTACTCATTTATTATATGTGTATATTCTTATTTGGTATATAAATACACTGATTATTACAGTACAAATATAAATACAGAAAAAAACAAAAAAAAAGCTATAAAAATGTGTTTGTGAAATAATATCTATTTTTACTTGACTGTCCTGTCCTCCTACACATTTAGCATAAAAGACGTGCCTTATTAATACATAAATATACATACATAGAAAAACCGTTTTTTTCAATGATGCTCACTTAATTATTTATGCTTTGTCGTCCTTTTAGTCCTTCTGTATGCGGTAAGAATACTAATATAATGTAAATATACACTTAGTTGACATCATAATATATAACTTTTTTTTTTACAAATTTGCTCTAATTAATTACGAGATGTGCTAGTAGTAGTAATAGTCGCGTAGAATTAAGTACATGCATACTTACATAGTTAGAGACAAGTTTCTATTTGTATTTGTAAATGTACACTTTTCACAGAAGGAAAGAAAGTACCGTTTTCTCTCTGCATTTATTATAGTAAAATATATAACATGCAGTTTTTTTTTCTTATTCTTCTTCTTAATTCATCTTTTTCCCTAATAATAACTTTATCATAAAAAGGAACTGTTCTGCAACTACATTTTATTTATTTCTCTCTGCTTCTGCGAAAAGATTGGGATTTCCGATAGTAAAAAATCGTTTTGCTTTCTTTTTGTACAACGATACTCTATTAAATGTAATTATCGTCATCATCATCATTATTATTAGTTGGTTAACTTGTTGTTCTTCATGTTTCTTCAGTAATAAAAAGAATCGCACAGCAAATCGCAAACATTCATAAATACCTGTGCTGCTACTACTACTACTACATGCACATGTAAACTTACTCAAAACATTTACTGCCTGCTCACACTCACTCGCTCAAAATAAACAAACCAAACCAACAATAACGATAATGATATTTATATCGTGTACCTTTTTCTGTTGCTATTATAATTTGCTGTGTGTGTAGTTTCTATCTATATTGCCATATTTATGATTATACACATTAATACATAATAGCATTAAGTGTACGCATTATTACAGACATTATGACGATTATATTTTATCTTCCTCTCTTTCTCTCTCAACTCAAGTGACTTAGTTAGTTAAAGCTGTTTCCGAAAAGAGGAACTTTAAATATTAGCAGCAGTAGCACTGCGGTCCGTGGTAAGGTATGTATGCATGCACCAATCAAAATGTATTAATAATAATAAGTGGTTAATAAAATGTAGTAAACAATATAAACATAAATGTAAACAATGCAAAATAAATGCATTGCATACGAAAAAGCCATTAAAAATGTACGCTTGTTTGAAAAATGTGAGTAGTGCCACGAAAACTAATACGAATAACCGGATATCGTCTACTAAAAAAGCTAATTCTTATTTTCATATTAACGAACCTCCACTGCACTACTACTACTTCAATAAGCAGAGCAATAAGAGGCTTGCCTTGCCGATAGTAATAATGATAATGATTTTACTGGGCGCATTATTTATCAAAATAATAATAATAACAACTTGGCGGTGGTCATATTATAGTAAAGCTTGTCTTTGTAAATACATATGCGCGATATCCCTTCTGGTTATAGTAGTAGTAGTAGTAAGCAAGCTCAGTTGTTGTAATTGTAATGGTAATAATATGCAATTAAACATAATATGCCATGTCCTGTGTCCTGCCTTAACACAGCAAAAGTCGTCAGTATACTTGTTTGGTATTTAGAGTAGTACAAATATTTTGAAGGTTTGTAAATATTGTTCTTTTCTTCATACGCTTTAACTAATAATGTTAAATATTATTAGGTTATTATTATATGGAAAATCCTATCAAGATGGTGCTGATGATGATGATTACGACGACGATTAGAGACCGATAGAAAAAGCAGTTTTGACTTTCAGTTTGTTGATTATTGACAGTTTTCATATATTTTTTTATTTCATTTTGTCTCACATGCATTGCCTGTTTTTGTGGTGTAGTGTAGCTTTCAGGTAATTTTCAATCCAATTCCTAGTAAATCTACAATTATGTTAAAAGACTCGTCTATCCTATCGTCATCATCAAATATTTAAAGGATATTATTTCTTATTTCTTTTCGCTGGTAATAATTAACGAAAAAGGAGGATTTTCAACTATGCCCGACATTATCAGCTTTGAGCTTCAATAGAATTGGAGTAGTAGTGTTAGAATGGAGCAGTTGGCCGGCGCTGCTTATGACAGTTGAACCGGTCCTCTTTTCTACAACTCTTGCTCACTTCCATTGTCAGTTTTCACTGTTGCGTAAAAAAAACGTTAAGAAAACGGTGTTGTCTCTGACTGGTAAAATTGAGTGTGTGATGATGATGGTAGTGTGCTCAATAAAGGTTGGATAAATGTGTAGTTAGCTATGCATAAGATATGAGCAGCTCCACATTTCTATCACACATTGTAATACCTGCAAACGAGGGAGAAGGAGCAAAAAAATATAATTTATTCACAAGGGGAATATATTAAAAGAAGAAGAAAAAAAAAGTCAGAGAGAACAACAGAGCACACACAGCAGTGAGCACTAAGCCTTTTTCCGGCGACTCGGACTGCGACTGTTGTTGCTGTAAACTTAACGGCAGCATAAAAACAGAATAAAGCATAGGCATTGTTTTTTAAACGAATGTGTAATGCGTACACACGTAATATATTATCTTCCTCTGTTTGCCTCTGAGCTTTTGCTTAGATATAACTTGCATACCTGCCTCTTTCTTAATTACTAACCTTTTGCTTGTTTCCAATTAAAAATTCATCATGTCCTCGCAGTTTATACTGGTGGTGGATTATGTGTGTGCTTATTATACCTAACAATAATATATGCATAATATTAGGCATTGTGTAAAAACGGTAGTAATGAGAAACTACTGTTGCTGCTCAGCTCAAATGAATTTTCAAACTTTTCTCATCATGCACTTATTTTCTTTTGTTTTCTCGAATAATTATTATAATAATTTGCAATTGTTGCTTTCTACTCTGTATTCCCCGTTTATTATAATAGCAGTAGTGACGTCTACTCTTAAGGCAAAAGCACATTTATTGATATTTTATTGTTCACCACGATGCGGTGTTGGTGAAGAAAAGAAATATTTACGGTATATTCTGCTAATTAAATTGTTCTCGTATGCTTGCACGAGTTTCAGTTTAATTTTGAAAAGTGATAAAATATTTAAATCTTTTCATGTCACGGTCGGTGCTTGTTTTCCTCAGACGACTTTGTTTCATTCTCCAATAATCCTGTGCGTGCGGAGCGGGAGTAAAATGATGGAAATTAAATTTTCGTAATGAAAGTATATTAAATGCCTCTGCTAACATGAGCACTTTGCGTGGCTACTAATCAGACAGTCAGAAGAGTCATTGTATTAATATTGAGTGGTAACTTAAAGAGGAGTGGTTTCAAAAGAGCATCAGACAAAAATGGGTCAAATTATTGTCATCAGAAAAAAACTTAATCTTTTTTGCCCTTTACGGAAGTACTTGATGGAGCTGTCACTTTGATTACTACGCGAGATGAGAGAGAAGATTGAAGCAAGTCTTTTATGTACGTATGTAATATTAAAGGTTAAAATACACTTAAATGTTTTTTAAACCCGTCTCGTTTATTAATAGCTTTAAATAGTCAATAGGGGAATTATATGTATACTTACTTACAGTCTATGCATTTTACCATGTATTCAACCAAATTTGTGGCATTATTATAATAAATATATCAACTAGTTTTTGGTATAGTTTTGGTTGATTCTACTTCATGTAATTTAGAAATAAAAACTAAATTGGTGAATTACAGAAATAACCCTTTTTGATGTGACCTTCATGTTTTTTACTTAAAAATGCTATAAATATATAGTTTTATCTGTAATTCATTGTAAACAACAAATAATCTACCTATAATGCATGCTTTTACAACTATTTTTTACGTATAAAAAGCCATTTTCCTCCAGTACTTCTAAGATTAGTAGTAGTAGTAACTTTTTAATACGAATTTTATGTAAATGGGTCTTGATAAGTTGGCGTTTTTTTTTGCCTCTTCACGGCTAGGAGAAAATGTCACCGGGATTATCATATAAAATCTACTCATTTAAAGTCGACATTAGTAGTGACACCCTTATTTCTAGTAATCGTATAACAATTAAAACAAAAAGGTTGTCATCAGTTAGTTGTGTTTTTGTTATGGAGGTAGATTGGATTGGATTCATTACATGTTATTAGATTAAGTATTTAAAGGTAACGGGTAAAAAACGAAAATAAAAAATATCCTACTTGTGTACCTATATTGGTTAGCACTTATTATTATTATTACCTATGCATTGTAATCAATTATTATTATTATTGAAATTAAAATAATAAATTATTTAGTAAATCTTATATAGTTTCTGTACTACGTTATATGCACGTATTTTTTGCCTGGATCTAACCTACTCTAAAATTAACTATATATATACTTTATATACCATACCTGATATCACAATTTAGGTATAAAGAGAACTGCAATGCATAATTAAAAGGTGTACAGTACATTTAGTTTTCATTACGGACGGAGCGGAGAACTGGTGTTTTTTTTGAGACAGTGACCACTTTTTAAGAAAGGAGAAAACAACAGCAGTAGTATACTCTTCAGCTAGTTTACAATTTTGCACAAAATAATTTATACAAAAAAACTACAAAATTATGAATGAAGAAACACCAAAGGCAAAAATAATGTCAATGTCAAGCTCGGCAGCCTAAGCCAGCTGCATGCATAGGTATATATTTTTTTCTACCTTTATTGACTCATCTGGAATTGACTTGGTATGTAAACGACATGATATTTAAAATGAAATGCACTTTTTTTTTCATTATCATATCAACCATCATCATCATCACCTACTACTACACAATCAGTTTTTTTTCAGAGCTGCATTGTAAATGTAACAATATTATTATTACGTTGTGGGGAAAGTGCGTGACTAAATACCTAACTAACTCGCACACACACACACACACACACTCACAAAGTCAGTTGTTGTTGGCGTGTGCCAGAAAATGTAATAATGTAATCATAATATCATGACGATGATCAAGACAACGATAAGGTAAAAGTAAACATTATTTTTCCAAGTTGAGTTGCATTTAAAGCGCTAATTAATTATTCGTTTTGTGATGGTGGTGGTGGCTGTTGTAGAAAAGGAGAAAAGGTGGGTAATTAACATTTTTAAAAAAACTGTTTCACTTGTTAAGTGTTGTTTGCTGCTGACGTTGGCGCTGGTAGTGCTGCTGCTGCTACTGCTCTTGTTTTTTATTGTCTGCGGTTAAGTCAGTAAAAACGCAAAAACACGAAGGACATGCAGACCAACAACACAAGCAAAGCTAACAAACAGGAACAACACAAGGCAAGCATGTTTCATTTTTTTTATTATCATCATCACCAACTCATCATATCTGATCCTATTGTTTTTTTTCTCCTTTTCACTACTTTTTTTTCGCTCATTTTCACAAGTGGCTTGACTTCCTCAGAAATTTTCACCTGCTTGTTAGCAGAGACGAAGAAGAACTTGTACGCTTTTTGAGAAGCATTCACCAAAATAGAAGTAGTAGGAGTAGAAAAAAAATTTCGTGTGATTATAATCATATCGTTACGTTTTATAATGTGTATGTTCACTCGCCATAATAACGGTTTACACAATATGAATTAAAGCTTAACTAGCAAGTAGCAAAACATACCACCACATCAACACATATCATTATTATGGTGTGTCTTGGTGGTTAATCTTGATCAATGATCACTGATTACAGTTGGCATTGTTTATTTAGCCAGGTGCCAAATTAAATGTTTTCAATGATGTGATAACAAAAAAAGGAACAAGTTCACCAGAAAAAAAACAATATAAATTAATAGAATGAAATTTTTTTTTGCCCCGCACCACAAGGAGTAGTAAGTTGAGACATTCAATAACTTTACTTTTTTTTGACGGCTTTGTATTGTTGGTCATCACAAGTTCATATACCATACCATTTGTGAGAGGAGGACCTATATACTTTGACCGATTATATTTGGACAAAAGGAGAAAATTAAAGGAGACATTTCTCACTTCTTCTGCGCTTATACTGACTACATGCATGTTTGGCTTAAGTAGAAGGAGAAAAAAAGGGGACATTGTTTGTTTGCATTATTATCATTATTAAGATAAGGAAATACATAATATGCACACAAATGGTCTGATAAGATCCATAAAAGTACATCACGCAACGTAATGCAACAGTCTGTCATTTTCTTTTTAAAAATATAATAATATCCCACTTTGGTTTAAGAGAATAGAACGAATGGTAGTGGTGATATGAATGAATTGAATGAATAATAATGCCATGACCTTGCCTTTCCACTGCAATTGGCAAATGGAATGTGATTTTTTTATAAATAAAATATATAGGTACAGTCACCGCTACAACTATAAAAGTATATCATTCTTTCCATTTCAAAGTTAAAATTATAAGTCAAGCTGAATGAATGAAATGAAGGAGTTTTGTTGTTGTGTGAGCACAGGCGATCAAGTGATTAGACTTGGTGGTGAGATAAGATGCAGACGATCAAGATTTTCTTTTTTTACATTCAATCAACCGCGAACCAAAACACCACATCACACGTACCATTATTATTACCGTATTCTCGCTAAATATAGTTCCTGCCATATTGTAGCTCTCTTCTCATTACAGCTCCTATCGGGAGCGAAAAAATCAAATTTTAGCCCCTCTCCCATTATAGCCCTCTATAAAATAGGAACAAAGCATGAAGCCCAACGAAAAGAATGATCTATTGGACGTGATAGGTCACGTTAGTGTTCATGACATGTTCAAAATGATTGATTTTTAAACACATCGAATGCATTTTTGGAAATTTTGGCTGTTTTAGTAAACCATAATTATTTCTTTGCGCATTTAATCTAAAAATGTAGTAATAATATTTGGCTGATATTTGGAGGTTCTAGACGAAATATATTTATCAAATTTCAGTTTTAAACTCATCTCCCATTATATAGCCCCCTCTCAAATCTCAATTTTCGCGGTTTAGCCCCCCCCCAATAATTAGAGAGAATACGGTATTATTATTGAACGAACTAAGAAAACTGCATTTTTATTCTGTACTCTTTCTTCACATGACTCTCTAATTGCTAATCAGTAATAGTAATCATCTCGACATGGAAAGAGAGAGAGAGAAACTTTGAATGTTTTTCTCCTCCTCCTTTGTCCGCTTCCACCACAACATTAACTTTAAAAACCTACCACCTTCTCTCTGCCACTACTACTACTAGCTAGTTAAGTCTTTTTCTGCGGTTATCGTGATTAGATTGTGTGTGACTGCGTTTAATTAATTACCTCTACCGCCACCACCATAATCATCGTCAACATGGAGTCAGAGAATGAAGAAGAAAAATAACGAAAACAACTGATTACGTAACATTATTACCGATGCTTCCTTTCCCTTCTTATTTACCCCTTCATTCATAATTTCTTTATCATGCTGCCTTTGATTTTTGTTCTTGAAGAAACGCAAACTATTCCATGCCATCATCATCATCAATGTTGTTGCTGTTGTTCGTATGCTATCAGTGTTATTTTTATCACGATACGATACATTAAAACTGAACATTTGCTACTGCTGCCGTTTTTTCCTCTACAAAAAGTACATGTTTTTGTTCTCATTTAATCACACGCAGCTCATCTGTCCGTTAATGATACTAAATGTATAGGATATTCACAGATTTTTACCGGGATCGAGTGACATAAAACGAGTAAGTATACGTATGTATGAGAAGTTCTGAAAATTAGCTTTTTTTAAAATGTAGTGTACCATATTAACTAATAATTAATTGATAATTTTAAATTATCTATCTTATGATAAACTTAAAGAGAAACTTAGTAATTAACAAAAAAAATGGTAACTTTTACTTGATTTACTCACGACGAGGATGATCATTTTTGTCTTTATTCGGACATCAGCCATTCACCAAAGACGGAGAGTCGCACATTTCCCCAAGCTTGCTGACCAGTGGGACGACATTCATTCGTTCACACTATTGTTGTTTCTTATCCGCCATTTATTTAGGTCGCTGGCTCACCAGAGAGATCATTCAAAAAGATTAGTTATGTAGTAATGTAGTCGCAGATAAGAAATTAACATTTCAAATAAACTGAAACGATATTTTTTTTGTGAGATTCTTTTGTATGTCATGGGGTTTCGTTTACAAAAAAAAATGTATTTTTTATATCATCAGCTACATTTTTTTTCTATAGTATTACTGCTGCACAGTTAATAAAATTTGACGAGTATTTTCTTTTCTACTTCTACAAATAGCATAAGTTTTTGTTGCCTTTGTTCCTTGTACAAATTAAAAGTAAAACTGTACAAGAGACGATAAATAACAGGAGAGAGCATCAAGTCGACTTTTTTTGCTAAAAAAAATTCTATTCTAAGTTTATTTCCTTTCTTTTTAGCAAACCACTGAACTAGCCCTATACTAGTTATGTATATAGCGCGTATATACAGTGTTGTAATAATTATTGTAAAACAGGAATATATACACATTTTAACAGAGAGTACCTATTTAAGTAATATATATATTTTTAGTATTTTTGTGATGGTAAATAGTTTTTGCTTCGGCTACTTTTTCTTTTGAGAATTCGGAGCATTCTTCTTTTATGGTAGATAACAATAGAAAAATTATTATTAGAAATTTTTTTGAAGCTACTAAGATGAAAGTGTGACTCTTCAAGTGTATTCTGCTCTCCAGCTGGCAGCCTGCAAGGAAACAACCAAAACAAGAGAAGGGGTTAGATTTTTTTATTTTTTTTATTTTTGAATTGAAACTTTGAAACGGATTGTGTTGCAGGAACATGGACGCATGGTCGCAAGTTTTTATATTTTTCACATTTCAATTGTGGACAAGCGTGGAAGAATCAAGGTGTGAAATAATTAATTAATTAGAGAGATGGGAATTGTGATGAAAGACGATGAAAAGGAGAAATGGG
>JAHZMZ010004286.1:0-10031 GCA_027743805.1 Lepidocyrtoides sp. E14 | reverse complement strand
CATAATATTTCTTTACAATCAGAACAGACTGGATCATCATGACATCATCATCGTCATTATTACCACCACCACTTCCACTACTTTTCTGGCAGGGCTGTCGCATAAAAATACGTATATATAGAAGAGAGTCAAGTGCATAAGAAGAGGCCATAGAAAAATCAATGCTTTCTTCCTCATCATGTCAAAAAGTGGATGCAAGTCTTTCGAGGTGCATTCTCCATTCTCCTCCATTCATTCCTGCACTGCATCATTCATGAGAAATGCGGGCACTTTCTTCCATTCCAATGCTTTCCAGTGGTTGCTCTCTACACCAACAATACCACAATGATCAACGAATTTTATGCTCTTCTTTTCCTTCCTCTTTACATTTTCCATGTCTACCTTGCCTGTTCCATCGCTTCTCTAGCTTTCTATCGTAGATAACATTTTTCATTGAATAAAGGAAGCTTAACATTTCGTACAAACTATGTTATTTGCAGTTCTTGTCATCAAATGATGTAGTTAACATTGTGAATATATTTAGATTTAGCTAAAACTTTCTAAAATTGCACAAATGCATCGGTATCAACAGGAAGTTTTATCCAAATAGAATGCAAACCAAAATGACATGTTATTCTGCATTTTTCAGAAAAGTTTTTAGAATACGGCATTTTGAAAGATTTTAGAAGATAAAGTGGTATTGGACAATCACGTTGATGAGAAGACAGGAAAAGGGATCGTGAGATGGTAATGACTATAAAAGAGAGAACGGTTTGAAAAAGATGCTATGATTATTATGAATTATTATAATGCAGTGTAATGCAATGAAATAATCATTACTAATGACGTTTATAATTCAGATTTAGCATGCTTGAACTGGCTTCAGTTCCCAAAAGTACTATTATCTGAATAATAGTAATCATGAAAGTCTTAATTTTCTTTCCTGTACCGACCAGCTAGCTAGTTCAGTTCATCGTCAGTAAGTTCAGTCATGCGTTATTCGCCAAGAAATGTTATACATGCTCCTATTGTGCTTATTCTAATGAAAAAATGCATGCACTATTCAATTAGTCAGTTATTTGAGAGAAACGCATTGCTGGTGATGACGATGTTATTATTAATATTAAAAGACGACAACGACATTATGATTTTTTGTGGTTTATTTTTAAGCATGTGTAGGAGTTTTTATTACTATAAAGGAAGGCTTGACAATGATTGCTACATCAATATTCACAATGTGCATTACACAATGCATCTACATGACACACAGGTGCAGAAGTAAAAATGTTAAGATTGAGATAACGTTGCAGCGTGGTACGGTACATAATTACTAAGGAAATCCTCGTCAACAAAACACAGCCAGTAGCTTAATAGTCATTATTTATTTATTTTTCGCTTTGTCATCTAGAAACTTTTACAAGTAGCTAGTTGCTTTTGTAGCCCGATATATGGTTGTGATGCTTGAGTGGACAGCAGCAAAATATCTCCGGGATTCTTTAACTCCACTTTGGTCATCCCGAATCGTAAAACAGCCCACAATCGTAACACAAGGCAGTATTTGAGACAGAGTCCGACAGCATGTTTTTTAGAAATGATGATATGATGATGACGATTCCATAGCATAAAACAGCTTCATAAAGAAGGGAACTGTCCCTTAATTAACGTTTTTGCTTTGAAGAAATTAGTAATCCTATAGCACCATGGCAGCAGTTCTCGTTGAAGGTTTTTCATTGAGTTATATGAAGATAGCGCCTGCATATGGCACTAGTACAGGGTTGTAGAGTTTAAAATACTGATTCGAATGCAAAACACTGTATGTGCGAGCGTTAAGAGCAACAGGAGTTATGGATAATTTAATTTTGAAAATGTAAAGCAGAGCTGTTAAACCTGCAGCAACAACTGTCACAATGGCTAAATAATGTCAAAATTCAATTTAAACAATGAACAATATGGCTCTGTTTTAGGACTCACCTTTACATATTTGTATTGATATATCGATTTTTATTCATTTTTGCCAAAAGTAAGCAATTAGGACAAATTTTGTCGAAGGTTGCGCAGCTATGAATTTGATTCTCAAAACTAAATCATCCATAACGCCTGTCGCTCGCACATGCGGATTTTGGCATTCAAATCAGCGTTTTAAGCCCTACAATCCTGTACTAGTGCCATATGCGAGCGCGTTCCTCATATAACTCAATGCGAAAACTTTTACGAGCACTGCCGCCACAGCTAGGAGAAGCGATTGAGGTAAATTAAAAAAGTGAATGACCAAAACCTGCTCCATTATAGCTGCAAGATTTTGTTTTGTCTGTCACTATCACTATAAAGGCTTTATGCAAGTAGTGCACAAAGGTACAAAGAACAGAGCATTATTAACTATCGAAAGCGATGAAATCGCAGATGAGATCATGATATTGTCTGTCTGTCCGCACAATAACTTCAAAACAGTTTGACGGATCAACACCAAACTTTGTACACAAGTATATGAGGTCAATACATTTCATGATATTGATTTTCAAAAAAATCCAACAACCCTAACGGTTAGTGAAAGTTAATGGTTGGAATTTTTCTTATAGTGATGTGACATATTATCATTAATGAGTTCTTTTAACAGTGAGACCAACGGTATCAACGTTCAGATTTGATATTCAATGCATCGTTTGGGAGTTATGATGGTTTATCGGTTTTTTAATGTTTTTACTACATATACTTCAAGATTGGCATTAAACTCATTCACACACACCCGTTTTCGATAGTTTCATATCATAGTTTACACTGTTCGTGTTATTAAAACAAGTAGAGTAGAGTAGAGATCCAAGTATCCAATGGTTTTTCTGATGGTTGGATAGTGGATTATTTTTCATTAGGACAAAACAGGACATAAATCAGAAATCTATGTGCTAACGTGAATGGCTGAACTAACAATGATCTAACCGAGGTAGAAACTTTTGGATCTCTACTCCTCTTCTTGTACCAGTACAAATGCTCTTTACTTCGTCCCTGTTTGTACTTCATGCAAAAAATGTTTGATATTATTCATGAATAAAAGATGTAAAAGTGGTGGTCGCTAGCTGATTAGGTCGCATTGGTATGCTGGATATATATATAAAACTTCAGACCTCCAACACAACACGATTAATAGAAAATCACATTGTCTGTTTCGGTTGGGTTAGACAAAAAAATATTCATACACAGTGTGAAATACGAGATTTTTGATGAACATTAATTTTATCCAGTTAAATATCGTATGAACGAAATCAACGTTATGACGACCTTCTTCGCTATGAATTTGCTAACCAACAGATTCGACTTCGTTTGTAATGACACATTATCGTGAAGTCAACTGAGCTTGTCTTACAAGAGAACATACCATATTTATTAAAGTTATCGATTATTAACTAATAATCCAACAAATTCAAACGGCAGTTAAAATACAAGCAAAGCTACTATACTCTAAAGATTGATAAGATACCCGTCTACCACTTCCTCAATAATAGAAAAAGTAAAATGGGTAGGACTGACACCAGAGACATATCACTCATTGGTACAATACATGGCGGACGAGTAGTAAAGAGTAACGGTGGCATAAAATTCATCTTCCCAGCCACGCGAAACCGTAACACAACTCATACTTTGTTTGGCAGTGGAATTTGATATGATAACGTACCACATCGGATGTGTTATATTGTACATAGCATTATTATTTGAGGATTTCGTAAAACATAAGTAAATAACCAGCTTTAAATGAAGTAATACTTTAGAAATTTGTAACATAATTGAAGCGCAGATGCAACTAAGTTATTATAAAACCAGGTATAAGTGCATACAACACTTTTTCAAAGAGAAATGTTGTATCTATCAATTTTTAACTAAAAAAACATTTGCAAATTCCTCTTTTCACTTTCCAAGCAAATGACAAACTTGGTTTAAAATCTTCATTAATATATGGAAAAGACGCAACATTTTGCAATTTAAGTATTTGCCATAAATAAGAGGGTACATACTACATGGCATACATTCTTGCATCATGCACATTTCAGACAGACATCTCTATCTCATTTGCACTTTGCAGTGCAATAAATACGCTTTATGCAACTGAAGGATCAGGATTCAGGAATACACAATGTAATAATACAATCGATATGAAAAAAAATGCTTGGGCATTTTTATAAGTCAAGCTCCTTTGCTATGGGTATATTTCTTGCAAGTGGAGACTTGCACACTACCAGATACATTTGACTTCGTGTGAGGTCCTCAGATAGCATCACGAAGCTTTGAAGCTTACTGTCGGCAGAATTTATAAAAAAAATGAGTAGGGTAGGTACAATAATGAATCAGAAGAAGAGGAGTCTCGATATTTCATGGTGTTAGTTTCAATGATACATGATAGTAAACTTAAGATGAATAAACAATTGCATTGGACGCATGATTTATGAGGACCTTATATGCAAACGATAGTGTTCTATAAAGTTTATTTTCATAAACAATATTTATCTGAAATCTGGATCTTACTAAAAATTATTTATTTAGTAAAGATCTAAACTCAAAATTAGTATTAACAAAAGTTTACCTCATTTAATTTACTTATGTGGGCCAGCAGTGTGAAATATAGGAGCCTAGATTAAAGGATTAAAAATTGAGTATGTTTGCATGAACTTGGAAATTGGGGCAACATGATAATTTGCAATATTTCGTATCAGAATCTGTTACTCTACCTGTAGTCACACGACACCAATCATTCTACTTGTTTGTATTTACAGGTTATGCAGTATATTAATGGTGTGACTGTGAACATCTATTAAACATGTTACTTTGAGCTTGCAAAGAAAATATTTGATTTACGGTAATGCTACAAAAATGGCCTTTTCTATTAGTATATTTTTAATTTTAATTGCACTTCAATTCCATCAAAACAAATTTTTTTGTACTATTTCGTACCTTGTTAAATTCTCTTTTTTTCTACCGAATGAATTGACCCTTTATATGGATGGATAAATAGCTAGCTAAACAAGACACATGAAGAAAATGTTTGTTTTTTTAAAAGCCTCTGGAAATGTTTTAACTATTGCAATGCCACTATTTCCATTATTGTTTTGACATTTCATTTTAATAATGATTGCTGCATAGGTACGGATACCTGTCTCAAATTAATCTGTTTTCCTATAACTTGAATTTAATGAGATTGTGGTGTGTTGTTCTCAAAGTTAGTAATACAAGGAAAGAAGTGTTCAAAAAATCAATGTTGTTATTACTGCACTTGGTTGATTTGGTTGATAATCATGAGGTGTGAATGACAGTTGAACCCAGTGATCTGACTGAAGGTCCGCACAGTTCAAGTGAAGAAACGACAACGATGACAAGGACCCCCAAAGAATCGCACCGATGCAAGAACGGTTGGGTAAAAAGTGTTTCAGATTGTATTATATCACTTATGCTTTTAGAACATGCCTTGTTATATCCTACCACCACTAGGTCGACTTGAATTTGTATGTAATGAGATGCACATGCATTTTATGCTTACCTGTGTGAATAAGCTGTAAGTAAAGAAAATTCTTTATGTTTATAAAAAGGAAATATTTTTCCGTCATATCTGCGTGATGATCCTTCTTTTGGTGTTTCGTTGAGGAAAAGTTTGAAGATGTTATGTGATCATGATGATAATGACAATAACTCGCTGGAGCAAATAAGTAAAGCGGGCAGGGAGCCAATAAGCCATTTACTTATTCGTCAACCCCCCGCTCTCTGCATTCAGTCGGCTTGTTCAGGAAACATTTAATGCATTGAGGTTATCCGTTGTTTGGGTGGCATTATTATTGTGGCATATAAACGCAATATGATGTATCTTTACTATTACTGCCATCGCTGAAGATGATTTCAAAGTGAATGGCCCAGTATTATGAATTATTTATGTAAGCATTATAGCAAAGATGTATGAAGGCAAACAACTCAAGGAAGTACAAGTATAACATCACCACAACCATAATATTATTTAACAATGATTGTGGTTCTTACGTGTTTTTAGCACTGACTGACGAATGTACACGCAAAAACATAAAAGGTTGTATGAGTGTACAAGCTAACTGACTAGGAGTTAACCGTCAACGTCCGTTCACTTTTCTCATTATGTTTCCTTGTGGATGATCAACTGTCTCTTTCGATTTATGTGCGTTCATTGGAAGAAATGAGAACATCTTAAAGCCTGTCAACTCGATCAGCCTTGTGTCAGTTTTCTTCTTTCTCTAACTTCTCTCACTCTCTATCACAGAGTGTTATGTATGTAGTCAACTAAACTTTCTCGCCTTGCTAGCCAAGAAGGCTTGCATTTTCATGTATGTTATCTCAAATCTCCATATACTCCTATCTTATGATAACAAAAAAATAATGTGGTTTATCTCTTCTCATGCAATATTACTACAGGGCAATTACTCTTATCAGAAAGCCGAACTTGTTCTGCTGCTTTGCAATGAGTCTGTGAGAAATCGACTGTCAGATTTTTTATTTTTCAGTGGTCTCTGGACCCAGGACATGTATGTTTTTCAACGAATTAAACAATTTTACTATAGAACCAAAAGCGCATGTGCATATTATTCAGACTACAGATATTTTTGCACAAAAGAGATTGATGTTCGCAAATGGTAAAATTTGATCTAGTCTGTAAATTCAGATCAGAGTTCAAGTATTATTGAGCAATTTTTTTTCAAATGACTGACTGTATTTACAATATTATGCAGTTTTATGCTCCCTTAAAGTATGCAAATAGAAAATATTTTGGAAATGAATAGACAAGTGGCACAGTTCGCAACTTAAGCAGAAGTCGTTAAACTTGATTTCAATATAAAAAATGCGTGAGCGGTAACGTTTTTATATTTATGGTTTGCAAATTTGTTAATAAAAATAAAGAATATTTTGTATTATATGACAACAAAAATATTTGATCATTGATAGCATCTATCTTCTAATGCAGCTTACAAGAGTACATTCTTTACAACATTTATATGCTTTTAAATAACTACACTAGTATGTTAAATCTAAGAGTTTTGTATCTCGGTTTCACATTGTTTTGAGGAATACAAACATTATTATTGAACATTAATTAACAACTTAAATTACATTACAAGTACGAATTCTGACACAAAAGGGACTTTTATTGGCATTTTACGGCTTTTTAAGAAGAATGACACTAATTCTTTCATGATTTACTTAACTGATTGTGAGTTTAAGAGCTATGAGTTTCCCAAATATTTCTTGAAGCCCTGCTTCAGTTTATCTTTCTGGAATCAACCACACAGCGATGCCTAACTGCGGCTTGCGCAAGCACAAATGAATATAATATATAAAAGTTTGTTTTTCAGAGCGGTTTCTAGAGGCCGCTGTATGAAAGGTAGTATTTTAGAATGATGTATTTGTATTCATTACATTATAACGAATACATATTTTCAATTTCCTCACTTTAATACAGTGATTACACTAGCACAATTTGAAGGAGTACTTCATAATAATTAACCTAAGAGGAGTCCTGAGAGTTAGGTTGGATGGAATCTTATTTATACTATCGCTTCTCTGTCTGAGTGCTTGCTTTGATTTCCTCTAGCATCAACTCGATTCTGCCACGCATAACAGGCTGACCTTTAGTAGTTTTACGATTCATTATTTTATTCCTCCGACGTTTTCTTTCCTTTTTCTCTTCAAGTAAGCTTTCGTCTTCTTTTACTTTCATAAACTCTGGTGTCTGAATACCAGCAGTTGTAGTTGGACCTTTTCCATATTTTCTGCTGTCAGGCGTACCAATAGGTGTGCTTGTTAGCGGTTTCTTGTAAAGTTTCATTGGACGAGATTTTGTCTTGGTATGATTCGAACGAGGTTCATTTCCATAGACTTCCTTATTCCTTCCAGCTAAAAGGAATTCTTTCGGTTTTAAAGTTCCCTTTGGCTGTTAAAAATAAACATTACAATCGACAGTTAGTTCAATAATTTTCAATATATAAAACATCTTACATATGCATAGGTTTTAAATTGTAAAACTTTTATGTGTTTTCAACCATGTACTTCATTACTGCAAAACATCATTATTAAAAAGCATGCATCAATTTTTCAAACAGTTAAAGCTGCTTTGTACAGCAACAATTTTCCGTCCTATGTACATTCTAATTAGGACCTCCCAAACGGGAAGCCAACAGACTGCTACATTCAATTCGGTTAATTTAAGTTCTGACCTTTCAGAATAATTAAACTGCTGTCTTTCAAATATAATGCTTATTTCAAGGAATCTGTATAATTTAACACAACCAAGACTATATAAATACTTCCAACTTCACGCTGTTTATTTTTACTATTACTAGTGGTTAGATTATTTAAACTGCACAGCAAATTTCTTTCAAAATGAGTAGAAAAATTTAACCTCTTCGACAGGCTTTCCCAATTTAATGCTCTTCTTCTGTAAAGGTCTTCCTCCACTTGTTCCACTTCCACTGCTCCGTCTGTCTACCCCTCCGGACGCACTGTTGGTAGTGTGAGCATTATTACTGCTATTTGCTGAAACATTCCTGAAGAAACTAAGACTATTACTTCCGCTCGTATTTGTCGTAGCTCTTATCGGAGCTCGGCTTCTTTTCCTCAGTCTAATTAACTTGTTGCTTTGTTGACTACAATCATCATCATCCTCATCGTCCTGCAAGCTACTATCAGACAAAGGCCTAAGCCGCTTCCGTCCACTCGCCATCTTTCGCAATAGCAATCGCAATTAAAACCGAAAAAAATCGGAAAAACTGACAAACTCTACCAAAACTAGTCCTTGTTTGCTCTTCAATGCGCAAACTAACAACTGTTCACTAATTAATATCGGCACTGCTATTAATGTGATTCTTAATTCTGCTGAAAGATGATATCCAGCACTGAAGAACTGCGTTTTTAATGAATAAAGTCACTTGGGGTCCTGTTTTCTGTTCATCCTACCAATCCAACAACAATACAACTCAAGCAACTGTTATCAGTAGCGTGCTATATGACTAGCGCGCTGTCTCATAGCACCCCCAAAATGTCTGCAAAGAAACAAAAGCAGGGTTTTGTTGAATATTTGTTGTAGTGTTTGCATTGCATATTGCATTGCATGTAAAATCATCAATTGTCAATCTTCCTGACCGGTTTTGAATAGGGTTGGTTTTTGGATTGGTTACAACCGTTACATTACACCAAACATTGGCAAATAACAACACATTTGACGCAATAATGTACCAGGTAGGTTTTTAAGGAAGTATACTTGACTGTCTGCTGATCAGCTTGTCCCGTTGTTGAGTTTTGGTCGGTTCGTCGGCACCATGTAAATACATTGAACTGCACAATTCTGAAACATGAAAAAACGGACGGAACGCCTCAACTTCTTCCACGCACACATGCCATTATAATGCGAATGCTGCAACAGCATGACCTAAGTTAGGTAATAGATGACGATTCGCTGTTTTTTTTTTACAGAATTGCTTGCTGTTTTGAAAAACCGAAAGCTGCTGCTGCTGCTGCGGTACTATGAACACCAGAAAAGCAAACAAAAGTGTGAAGTTATGACTACTACAAGTAAAAGTACAAAAACAACACAAATTCTTATGTATCACCAACGAGCAGGTTGTGCAGCCTGTATTTTTAAAGTTTTTTTCTGTCATCATGTCACCTGTCTTACTTGGTTCCAAATGTATGGATTCACCACTATCCAATCTAGAGTGGTAGTAGTAGTAAATACGTGTGCTATGCATAGTAGGTAGATAGCTTCTTCCATTTATATTCTACAACACGAGTGTTTTAGCAGGATAATAACTTTTTTAAAGATAATTGTACTAATTAATAATTAGCTCAACCACCAAGAAATACACTGGTTTTAATGACGTTACATAATGTCGGCTTGGCGAATTGGCGATGAAGAAGATGGTCTTAGCTTGATGTACTTTATTATTCCACAATTCAAGTCAGTTCGAATTCCTACTTTCGGAGAGGTCTGTCACATTTTTTTTCGATTTCTTTCAAATTTTTTCCAGTTATTGCATCCACCTATAGGAGTCATTTCC
>JAHZMZ010004285.1:0-15718 GCA_027743805.1 Lepidocyrtoides sp. E14 | reverse complement strand
AGTTTGAAATATAATGTTAGTTTTTTATTGTTAAATTATTGTAGTTGAGTGAGCTGAGCTGAAGAAATACGCAAAGAGCATACACAAAGCGTATTTACTTTTGTATACATGTATATATTTTTTATATTATCACCAAAAGGTAGAGAGAGATGTGTACCTACTCGCCTCGGTTGAGTAGTAGAAGGAACACGTAAAGAGAAATAAAAGTGATGTTGTTGTAGCTGTGGCATGGTTGGAGAAACATGCTTACTGCAAAAGGATTACATGATATGATATGATGACAAGAAGAGCATGAGCATGCACTCATATAAAATAAATGTTCTCGTTTTCTCCTTGTAGTCTTTTGCCACTTCTTCGTACTCTTCGTCTTGGTTGTCTTTTTTTTCTTACCGGCACATCATCGGCATTCTTGTTTTCCAAGATTTTTCAGATTGATAAGTAAGGTTCAGTGGTCGTTGTTCCTTTTTTTATATTCTCTTGTTGCTTATTAGGAAGATCAGAAAAGCAAGCGGGCAAGCAAACATACTCTCACACACGGACACACTACTACTGTGGCATTTTTTGGTTTTTATGATGATGATCAAGCGCTAGTTAGTTGTATTGGTATAGTTTGTGTGGTTGCAGTTAAATAATGCGCACACTTTTTTACGCAGGTAATATAACATTGTCGCAGGTAGACAAACTTTTAAGAAAAAAAATAACAGAATGATTATTTTTTTACCCGCTTGCTTGTAACTAACTGTAGTGCAATTTAGGAGTAAAACTGAGAAATATTTGGGAAGTGATGGAGGAATGAAAAGAAATGAGAGCAAAATACATTTTTGTGAGAATGCGCAACTAAGAGAGTTTTCTGCTGATGATGAGACCGTTGTTGTTGATAGTGATGTAGAGAACAAGCGCAAAAAGATGTTTGTTTTATTTATTCAAGTTGTCTACTATATTATATGACACTGTTGCAATCACAATGCTTCCTTTGTTTTTACGACCATCACGAGAAGCTGTAGGTTGCACCCCGACGGTGTTTCCTTTCAAAGTTTCATAATAATAAAAAAAAGGAGAATATGTGCAGCAGACAAAAGGAATGGATGCAGAAAGTGAGCAAGATGATAAAGGAAAAGAAATGAGGAGAAGTGTGTACGTATGTATAAAAGGAAAAGAGTACGACGACTACGACGACGACAATATCGATGAAATTTTTCGTAGTGTAAAACTTGTATCAGTAGCAGCATTTATAGTGTAGTCGTTGCAGTGTTCCGTAAATTTGAAGACGGTAACAGTCAAAAGAGAGTAGGAAAGGAAAATTGAAATGATTTTCTGCTGCGCTTGCTAAAATGCTCATGTTCTTGTTGGTTGTCGGTGTTGTTTGTGCACACTGGGGCTATTACCACCATTTTGCACTGGTACAATATAATACAGTAAAAAAGCGTTGACCACGTTCTAGTCGGATTTCTGCTTTATGATTAGTATACACCGAAGGTGATAATAATAGAATATTAGACATCTAGCACGTCGTCGTGAGTGACGTGAGACTTGGCTGGTGTAGTTAGCTGTTTTTTTTGTCTGCTACATGAACATGAGGAAAACGTGTAGTTGTTGGTTAAAAATGACACGCTGCATTAATCAAGCAAAATCAATGAATTTAATAAATGTGAATAAAGTAAATACACAAGCATACTTTTGTACATACCTCTCTATCTTTGTATGTAAAATGTGTGCATTGCATGCACCGCGTTTTTCCTTCTCTTTTTGCTACCATGTGGTTGGACATGGTCATCATAATATCATTTCTACACTTTGCACTTCTATTCACAACTACTGCTACTGCTGCCGCTGCCTTCGCCGCCAGTGTAAACTCGTTCTAGTCAGTTTCATTTTTATTGCATGAAAATCTCAATTGCAATGACTACATGGCTCATATTATTATTATTGAGTCTTCTTTCACTGTGCATGTTTCTCTAGAGACGTGCTTTTGACCAAACTAAAATTCATGAGAATCATTATGACTATGACGATAATTCAAACATGAAATGTCACTGAAGACAACATGAGTGTTATATGAGTACATCCGTACGATGGAATAAAAAAAAAGAAGAGAAAAAAAGACAGGAGAAGTGAAACCTTTTGGGAATATTGGTTGGTGGCATGGCATGATCACGGTAGTGTGCACGAACTGGTTAGTTTTTCATGGAGCCAGTTGAATAAGGTAAGAGAGAGGTGGTAGTGGTGGTGGTGGTACGCTTACACCAGTGGTATTGGAAGACATGATTGTTTAGTAATGTTCCCTAGTGTGAATTATCATTTCTTAACGCTTCCAGTATGAATATCGATTACGATGAGAGAGAAAAGGGTAGGAGTAGTAGCAGTAAATGTAGCATTTCTGACTTGTCACAGCTTATTGATGAGGGTGCCAGGTAAAGGCGTGTCAAATGTTTTACAGTGCTCATAAGGATGGCTTCTTAATCCCGTTCAGAATATGTGAATAAGTGTTGTCCACATGTAAGTCCAGTTTTCTCCATTACATTGCGCACTCATTAGGATTCACATGTTATTAACATCGCTCATTGAGACGGATAGCTGAAGAGAGAGAAAGAGAGAGAGAGGGAAAAAGGAGAAATGGGAAGGTGGAGGTTTGCCTTATTAAATATTGCAGTAATATCACAAACTAACAACACCATACCGTCAGCCCTTTCTTAAATGTACGCAATTCTCCGGTTTAATAGGTTGTGTCTGTATAAAAATGTAAATACTTTGGTTGAGCAGAGCAGCAAAAAAATGCGTATATTATATTAACACTGGAGCTCAAATGTTCAGGAGCACATAAGCTAAACGTCAGTATCATCATCAGTTTTTTCTGCCTCTGTGAAAGAGTAATAATCATTGTAGTAGTATTTGGTAGCTAGTTGCGTTTGAGCTTCTTTCCGGACTAATAAATAAATGAGCTCATTTGTGCATTCTTCATCGACCAAAAAGTTTTTTTTTTTTCTCTCTCTCTCTCTCTTCTTGTCTTGTCTAGCAAACTCATAGACAGACACACTCCTTGGTCTAAATGTAGCTTGTGTTTTTGTAATGGCATGCGTGCATGCAGACATGCATGTCCCTGGAACCACTAAAAATGTTGAAAAAGCACGCTTCTCTCCTCTTCGGTAGCAGCAATAAGCAACTAAAAGCTTCACTAGCTACTGTTTTCCTTGCCGTTGTCGTTACGCTCTCTCTCTCTCTCTCTCTCTCCATTCTTCTTTTTTCCTTATTATTGCAACACTGGAATGAGTAATGTCATTATCTCTCTGGCTCTTTTTTTCGTGGAAATTACCCAGTGCAGAAAAAAAACTTACTTTAGTTAGTCGACACATTATGCCTCATTCATTTTCTCTCTCCCTGAGTAGTAGGGTTTTTCAGTGGAAGACAAAAAATGATAAGCACATTATGCAAGATCGCATTGGCTTGGTAGAGTTGGTTCGTTTCTTGACCGGATTAGTATTTTTTTTACATAATGAAGTAGCAAGCGGGCAACAGACATCTGGACACAATGTACGGAAACATAGGTATGTGTACATGTATGTACATCAAGGGGAAAAGTTACGTTGCTTCGCTCATTAGTCTTCTTCTCCAGTCAATCACTCCATTTGAGAAAAAAAAAGAATGCTGTTACGAGGATGATATGTAGCACGTAACATTTTGTTTTGACATGAGAAAACCTATACGTCGTCAGAGAAGTATGAACAGGTATGTGTTTCACCATGACCTCCATTATGACAGCAGCAGCATAGCACTAGAAACACTTGACTTGGAAATATTGTACATATGATTATAAGCGTTAAAATAATGTTTCAAAAGAGGAGCTTCAGGTAGTCAAAGGTGTACACTGTTGTTGCTAATTATTTCAGTGAAACTAAAATACAAAGGAAATGTCGCTGCTCATTATTATCTTCATAATAATAATTATTTTTTATATTCAAAGAATATAATATCGTGTTTTAGCATTCATTTTCTTGTGCCAACAAGTTTTGCGGTAATATCCCATTTTGTGAAGAGTAAAGGACACTTTCACACTTGGCTCTGTAATTGTATTCATTAGTTGATTTGTGCCACTACTGCTGCCGCGTGGTCACGAAATGTGCACACCAACTTTTGTTGATCAATGAAAGCGCGTTGTTGTCGGGTTTGGCTGCTGAGGTGTTTGCTGTTTACGCGTCATGCTAATTACCGTTAATTAAGTTATGCATCATGTATAATTACACCAACAGGGAATGTCGAGAGATGTCGATGATGATAATAATAATAGGTATATATAGTTCGGGGAATTGCATGCTATCTTCCAGTTGATGGAGTTTTGTCAGCGACACTGAGAGCCGAACACTGTTGGATAAGTTGGTTCTGTCATCCATTATGTACCAGTTTCATTTTTTTTAACCGTGCTGCTAATTGATGTTTTGCTAGCGTCAGCGTTTCTGAATGACAAACAGCTAAAAGTATGACACGCATGCATACTTCTTAGTTTTGAAATGTGAAAACGAGCAAGTAGAGAGAGAAAAAAAGAATGCAGCTGTATGTATGGTTGTGGATCATCAAATAGTAGTAATAAGATTTAAGCGTAATGCAGAGTTGGTTGGGAATTGATAACGAGGTTTAATAATTAAAAGAAGTCATAGTAAAACATTGAACTGGATACTAGAGGTTCTATTGCGAATCCAGCTTTGTAATAAAACCAATTATACTAGGATCTAAGAAAATAAACTATTATGCGAAAAAAAAACACTACAGAGTGGAAAAGTCCGAGTTTAGTTTGGCAATGTCATTAAGATAATGGGTATGAAAAAACGTGAAGCGGTGGTTTTTTTGTAGTTTAGAATATAGAATTTTTTGAAGCCTTGCTTTCATAAAACTTGTGAATACCTTCTTAAAGAGACTAGTGTAAGTGTGCTTTTACTGTCCATTTAATAATGACGACAGGGTATTCTACATAATATTTTAGTCGTGTTCATGCAATAAACAACTACCGAAAGCAAACTGAAATGAAATCTTGAAATGACATAAACATCTAAGAAGATGAGTATATGGTGAGAATTTTGAGAGAAACAAATGTCTAAAAAACCATGCTCAAGTTAAAATCTGACATTAAAATGCTTCCGGTAGTTAATAATGATAGTAATAAAATGACAATATTACGATAATCATGTTGTTGGCAGCTACTACAGGACTGACGCACAACTGGCGTTGGTTTTTTTTTCACTTTTCATCTCTCCTCGTTATCACTCACCTTGAGTAAGAACTAGGAACACTTGGTCGTTTTTACGGGTAAAGACATCTCAGCAACTACATGCATACGTGGGTATAGAGAGATGTATTTCATATATCTGTGCATATAAAAAGGCTGTAGTGTGGTGACAGTGGTCGCAGAAAATCAAAGGGAAAGGGATTATTAATGCCTACAAACTGAACAAGGCGTTTTATAAGTCGACGTGTGATGATACTGATGATAGTATTCCACCATAATAATAATAATAAGCTGAGAGGGAATCAGGGAGACGGATGTAATGGAAAGTGGCGAGATGCCTTGTGTACTCTGATGGGATGCTGCTGCTGCTGATGATGATGAGAAATGCTGAGTGAGATGTCTTTTCTTGGAGGCTCGGGGAACTGAGAGATGCTTAGTTAGTAAAACATAGTGTGGGTATACGTACATACGTGCTTATAAAATGTTCTCTCCTTTTTCTGTTTATGATTATTCATTCAGTCTGTTGGTTGTGAAAAAAAGAGTGAAGTGACAAGGAGGACACTCTGGGATGTTTGTACGGTGAGAGCGGCGGAATGAAGTTGTTGACTTGGGTTGAGTGAGTCGATAAAAGGCTTTTTTCCATAAGTAAGTGCAAGCACTTACTTACGGCTTGCTGCTTGTTGTATCATCTCTCTCACTCTAACCATAATACGATTCGTTCTTTTTGACGGATTTTAATGACATATCTCTATCTCCATGGGCTTGTTCACAGTTGGTTGAAAAATTATGCCGGAATGAAGAAAGCGGTGTTGGTAAAAAAAGAGTTTTCAAAAGTTTTGGACAGAAGATGCATTCAAGCTGGTGATGATTATAGAAACAGCAGAAGATATCTGCGTTAAAGCAGCAGCAGCAATGATGGTGATGATGATGATGATAATAATAATAATAATGCTTGCTCTTATAGTTAGTACACAAATAAATTTTGCAATGATGATGATGCTTTAACAAACTGAATTTAGGCCAATGGCGTTTTCTCTTAAGAAGAGCATACAGAACGTTAAGAGTATTCGTTATTATGATGATGAATGTATGTGTTTATAAGAAATAAATTTTTGTGATGACACCGATACCAGTTGATAAAGCGATGACGGTGAGTCAAACGTGGTAGCTGTGTGTATGCAACTCTTTGTTGACGGGAGACAGTTGATGACGATAATATGGATTGCTGGATAGAAATAATCGAAAAGAGAAGGAGAGATATAGTCTGGCAGTTTTTTACGTGTTAAATTTGAAAATGAATGGAGAGAGACAAGTAACATGAATATTGTGATGATGCATGGAGAACCTGATTTGTATTTGTACCTCTGCGCATCATTTATAGAGATGACACATTATTACAGTGACAACGTTGAATGTTGTTCGGTAGTAGTGGTAGCTTGTGTTGTCGTCGTCGTGTGATGATAATGATGTAGCCATAATGTGAATGGTATATAGTGAGTGTCATATCATGAATGCATGACAGTAGGTAGTAAATAGTAGATTCGTATAAGAAAGTAAGCTAGTAGTAGTAGCTGATGATGCTGTAGTTAAGAGATCATTTTTAGTCGGCTTGTGATTGCTGACTTGTCGCCGCACTCAAGAGTGAAGATCAAAGGAATTCGCCCGATTCACAAGATGAATACATCTTTCTTTTAAGCTTGCATGTATGTACATCTTGCTTTTTTTGCTGTTGGATTGACTACCCTTCTTGTCACTTGTAGACAAAAAATTGATGATGAATGCACTTCACTTCAGTAAATATAACGAATGAAGTGAAGAGAAACGAGGAGCGAGATGATGAAGGAGAGATGAAGGGAAAAAAGAAAGGACGACGAAGAAGAAGAAGAAGATGGAGCAAGAAGATGAATCAACAACATAAGTATAATTTCTTACCAAAAATGTATGTATTACCTATGCATATTACCCTTTATACATTTTTATATAAAAAAAGATGACGTATCGTTTCAATATGACAACTTCCTTATTTTCATTTTCTTCTCGGGTTCTCCCTCTCTTTTTTTTCCCTTCTGTCTTCAAAGCCATCCTCGCCCAATTGGAAACAAAGGCTTCTGTTGAAAAAAAAACTATAAAAAAATCCTTGATCATCTTTTGCAGAAAGGAAACGTTAAGAATCAAGAATAGAATCATTTTATTGTGAAATTTAGGGCAGAATCTTTCCCGTGTACTGAAAATATTTAGCATATGTAAATTTGCAGGATGGCTGGCTAGTGTAAAAAAAATGTTTGCAATTGTAGCGTAACGTTGTTGGAGAAAAAGCTTTTATTGTTATTATTGCTACTTCACTTTGTGGTTAGTGTGGACCAAAGAAGAAGAAGAAGAAAAAAAATAACCTTTTCACAATTTTAACCGTTTCATTGTCCAATGATGATAGGCAAGGAGAGAAAATGTACAAAAAGGTGATTTATATGCAGCCAGCGTTTCGTTGAGAGATGGGCCGAGAATAAGGATGAGTTTAGTTTCTCTTTCTTCATGCTTCTAAAGATTAAAATGAATATATCAGTCAGTCAGCCAGTCGTCAGTTTATGCATAATATTATCTTTGTAATTTGTAAAGCATGCATAATCGCATGAAATGTGTTATTCTAGCAAACTTACTGTGCCATAATTATCAATGTTGATATAGTATATGGCGGGTATGCAAATAGCTAGATAAATGTTCTTGATACATATTTTTTTTAATACGTCGTTTGGAGAAATATACACACATTATGTTAAGTTGGCCATTGTCTTTTTTTAAATGTGCTTGTTTAATGTATGCAATCGCTCAAGCGATACAAAAAGAGATGGCTCATTTCAGTCAACAGCAGCAACAGCAGTCGTGTCATGCAAGATTTTTGATACGAATGAAACCAGAGAAGAAGACGTTCCATTAGGAATTAAATGCTAATATTTATAATATTAGGTAAAATGTGACAGGATTTTTTTTTCTTAGTTGACATTATACCATCTCATGGTGATGTGAGTGTAATAATAATATTAACAAGTTGTTGTAACCGTATGGTACATTCGCTTTGTTTCTACTCAGCTTACAACGTTTACAAGCAATAATATTATGCATTGGCTCATTTTCCACTTTTGAATTGAGAATTACACGGTTTTGTATTTTCTATCTTGGAAAAGAAATTAAAGATGGTTTCAGATTTGGGGTTCAATCATAACGACTTGTTTTGATTAAGATCATGAATATCAAGTACATGTCTTTGCTACATTGCACTATTCTTCATGAAAATGCTGACGTCGGTAATGGTAGCGTTATAGTAGTAGGGTACATAATATTTCAAACAAAAATATTTATAGTTTACCAATATATCACCAGAAAAAAACAGTGATAGAACCAAAGCTAACATTTTGTGGTAAATTGTAATTAACGTTGCGTTGTTTTCAAGTGCATCTTTTCACTATTTCATTCACACTTGTTTCGTTTTCTCCGACAAGGTGAATAATTCATAATATCTTTGCGTCAGAGTAGCAGCGTAGTTTCATGCCAGAAAACACGCAAACACGTAAAAAAACGAGAAAAAAAATATTCTAGAAAAATAATGAAGAATGAATGAGGGAATGAATGAATGAATGAATTGTCGTCAGGAAGAAGACATAAAGTAATCATTGTAAGTAGCTAAAAATACTTTCGATGCGTGTGTGAATGACATGTGAGAAAAGACAATGGATGAAGACAACACGATGATGTGGGCACTCAAGTTTAAAGAAATTTTTGCGCTTGTCACAATTACCCTCTGCAACCACTGTAATATTTACACTGAGTTGTTGTCATTACCTTTGTGTTTTGGCGTTTCATACAATGCAATGCAATAGATTCATTGACAAGTTTGCTACATCATC
This sequence comes from Lepidocyrtoides sp. E14, assembly GCA_027743805.1. Classification (NCBI taxonomy): domain Eukaryota; kingdom Metazoa; phylum Arthropoda; class Collembola; order Entomobryomorpha; family Entomobryidae; genus Lepidocyrtoides; species Lepidocyrtoides sp. E14. The sequence continues at coordinate 6,604 of JAHZMZ010004285.1, read as the reverse complement.
ATCATCATCATCACCACCACCACCGCCATCATTATTATCGCGCATAGAGATGACTATTTATATACGCCATCCGAATAATTCCTGATGTCAGTGAAACAACGATCATTATCATGGGTAAATACCTAGCTAAATGTTTTCCTGTTTTGTTATGCGTGTCTATGGCAGGAGAGAGAGAGAGAAAAAAAAATGAGTAAAGAGACACACTGCTGCATATTGTTGAAAAAAAAAGTTTTAAAAATAGTATGGTCTCTTCATTCTGCAGAGTGTGTAAAGCAAATCAACTGCATGGTTGACTGCATACTTTTATTTATATTTTTTTGAGCGATGCAAACAGCAGAGAGAAAGATACAGACCGGTGTCATCACCACCATGTGATCACACCACAATTATTATTCATCTCCATTCGGATGTAAAATTTGATGGTATCATTATCGTCGTTACCACTGTACCTACTGAACAGAGTTATTGTGATACTACTCACTTCATTTATGTGTTTGTGTCATCTTATTGTTGAAACTTGTATCTTTTTTTTCCTTCTCTTTGACAATAAATGCGTTTCGTGGTATTAGCTGGGTACGAAGGTGCAAGGATTTGCACTCTGCTTTTTGTTTGAGTTTTTTTTCTGTCGATCAAAGTACCTTTTATAAAAACTGTGGTTTGTGGTAAAAGATGTTGGTGTGTTTATTCAAAGGATCATCCTCCAATGCAAACTAGATGTACTTAATTTTGTACGTTTTACTAACAGACAAAATAAACAAGCAAGCATACATTGAAGTACGAACACATGTGCAGCTGTACTTTACTTGAATGACCGTGTGTTCTTCTGCTAATCATTATTGTACTCGCCACTGTCCTATCATCATCACTAGACAGCTATTATCATCATCATCATGATCATCGTCGTAAAGAAAAAAAGGTGCGTAAATGAATCAATGAAAGTACTTTTATACTTTTTGCAGTAATGAGGCTACACTAGTTTAAAGTACGGCTTTGAGCATATTTTTATGAAAGGGGAAATGGAATTTATGAGGTGGTGTTCATTACGTAAGGATAGTATTTAATGTTTACTGTTCACTTCAATATTATACTCATGGCAACAACAGCAATATAATTTTTTTTTTCGTTTCAGAAGCGTGTTGTCGTCATATAAGTCTATGTACAGATAAGTAGTAATATTTAGTTGAGGGAATATACTGTTGTGAGCTGGGCAGGTTTAAATTATTGGTCGTTTAGTTGGTGTAACACACTTGAATGAAGGTGTACACAGATGAGTAAACGTGTAACAGGCAAGATTATGGATAAAGCGTACATATTTTGATGATAACATCATCAAACCACACCATCACCACCACCACTAAACAACAGCATGTTACCTACCTTCAATCCTGCTATTATTGCTACTTTCAGCACTGATACAAATAAAATATATCTTCTCATTATTGTTGCTAAACAGACACTCTTGTAGGCCTTTTATCATCCTAACGATGATGATGGAACCAAGTTCATCGCCTCTTTAGAATTTTATTCAGAGATCAATAGGACGAGGACGTCATGCAGCTTTAAGCTTTTGAACAGATTCATCATCATCTTTATTATCATTTCTGCCGGTACTACTTACTTAGTTCTGGTGCATTGCAATAGTGTGTTTTTAAAAAAGACAGTGGAATCAGTGGTGGTAAAATAAGAGGAAGAAGACGAAACACGACGACGATGATAATAATAATAATATGTATATAAAGTAGAAAGAAGGAGTGTTGAATCTGTTAAGTGCCTCCGGCCACAAGGGTTTTTACTCGACAAAAAAATATATATATACGGTTCTTCAGCAAATCCACTGTGTAGTAATAATAATAAGTTCTTAGCTATTTCTTTTCTCCCTTTTGAACTCTTGCTTGAACGAGGATGATAATGATGAGTTATGATAATATAACCTCGATGATGGTGGCATAGTATCAGTTTCACATTTCTTTGTAGTGTTAATGCGTCTTCTCTGCTCTTATAAGTGCATTTAGGCAGAAAAAAGAAAAATGAAGAGAGCCGCAAACTACCTACCTATATCTACCTAATATCCATTCAATACCACCACCATGAACAGTTGATTATCATCAGTGGTGTGGTATATGGCTTATATTGTGTTTTGTTATTCGTGGTAGTAATGATAATAATTATGACGAGCCTTGTCTCCTATTTAGCAAACATGCCAAAATCATAATAGTAATAATAATGAATAGGAGGGACAGAGAGAGATGGACAACAAAGCTTAGTGTTGTGTGATTTACCATTATTTTCCTCTATTGTTGCGGCTGTTGTTATTTGGGACTTTTGGGACATATCTGATGATGATCTGCCGCTGAGTTAAGTGCCTTCTGTTCCTATTCTCATTTTCCATGTTTCTTGAAAGCGATCCATTTAAATCTCTACCTTTAAGCTTCTTCGCTCATTTTATTACTTCACCCGTCTTCTCTCCTCTTTTATTTTGTGAGGGATTTATTGTAGCACACTGTCTCTTCCATATTCCTTTATATGTAGAGGGTCCATGTCTCTCCCTCTCTGGCTCTCTCTCTCATTACACGCGCAAAGAGAGAGAGAGAGATTATCTCTAGGTGTGATCTTGTAGTGGCAGCTTTACAAAATTTCAGAAAGGTGCCTCACATAAAGGCAAAGTGGTATTGATTTTTCACACTGTTCCTTTTATTTGTTCGCTCTGCTACTCTGCACCAACTGGAGCTTTGATATTTTAAGTATCTGTTAAAAATATCTTTATCGCTCTACTTTTGCATAAGGTGCATAGTATTTATTTGGAAAGGCTTGCAAAGCGATTATATAAAGCAATGTCTGTTCTTCTGAAAATGTGTAGTATTTACATTTGGAAAAACAGGAGAAGGAGGATGATTATAATGATTTGAGTAATCAATAAAAAGTAAAATAGCGAGAAAGCTAACTGGAAACTATCAAAACGCATCGAAACATGGAATGTTGTTGTGATGGAAAAGTGAAAGAGAGAAGAAAAGTTGTGGCATAACTGGCTCGCTAGAAGTGCAGTGTACTTGAGTGTACTGGATGTGTATGTATGTGTGTGTGTGTGTGTTTCGTCGGTCGTTTAGTTTACTTTTTGTACCAGCTTATATACACTTTGGAGTAGGAAAGGACTTTGGTTGTTGTAGCACACACACACACACACAAGTGAGTTATCGAATTGCCGCTAACTAAAACAGAAAGTAAACAACTGGAGAGTTTGCCATCTCAGTTTCCCTAAGAGGATGTTACTTTCCTCCAAGCTATTTTCGAACCATGATGATGATGATGAATCAGTGTACATACATAAACTAGTCGACAACAGAGTTAGTGTTAGTCATCCACTTTGTACAACGTGTAGGGTGCAGCCACACAAAATAAAAACTTTAGTTGTAGCTTGCTTGATGTAATGACATGCTTGTTTTGTATATATATATTTTTGATGATGATGGAAAAGTTTTGAAACGTGTACATTGATTAATTTTTTACACTGGTACTTGCAAACTGTTTTCAGGTTTTATACCAATTTATTTATGTTGTTGTTGTTGTTGTTGTGTGAGTGAAGTAAGTGGGAATTTTATAGAGGAATAAAGAAAATGGCAGAAAACTATGGTGTTGAGTTGGAGAGAGGGTAGAGTGTATGTCCGCAAGGTTTTATAATTTCCTCTGTATGTTGAATGGCTTGTGAGGCATGCATATGAATGTAGGTATGTATATTTCGAACGAAATGACGTTCGTCTCTGTCTATCTGTTTGAAGTGATGTGGGAGATCGGAAGCTGGAGGAATGATTTGGGCGTGAGAATGAAATTGAAAAAGTGAATGTAAACATGAAACATGTAGGTATGTGCTGTTTTTTTTCTCCCTCCCCTGCCCGCCTCTACAACTTTGCTTTTCTTCTTTACTAACTCCTGTTTGTCTACCTTGCCAATGTTGTCTTACCAACACTCTTTCAACTTTGACGTGTACTACTCCACATGCTTTCTCTATTGTACTTATTATATTTAGAGAAAAGTCTTGTGTGGCCGACGGAGAAAAAAACGTACATGAGTGTATATAGTGCAGTGCTTCAGCAGAAAGTGAATTGGAAATGGAGGAGAAGTGGAATAATGGAGAAAGGGGAGAAATATGGATAAATGTGAAGGAGAGCTACTCCAATGATATGACATCCACACGCATCTATCCTTTTCTTTTCTGACGACGAGCTGAGAAAATACCGGACTTGCACACACACACACACACTCACACACTTGTATTATTATTTTTTTTCTCTCTCTCTCCACATATCAGGCAATGCACTAGAAGGTAGAAGAGAATGTAAAGTGAGGAGATGTCTCTTAGGGGCAGGAAATAACACCAATGTGAAGAAACAAGGCGAAAATGCAGCGAACTTTGAGCGTAAGACAAACGAGATATATGTTCTTTGAGCAACTATGGGGGAAAATAAAGTGAGTTAGAGATCAGACTTGAGATGTCATGAATTGTAGCAGGGAGACAAGAAAGAAGACAAAAAAAGAAAGGACCTGTGGGAGTACTAAACATTTACCATTGCATCACATCACTCTTTTTTTCCAAGCCAGTATATTATACCAGAACAGAGATAAGTTTGTGCAGAAAGTAAAACTGTATGTACATAGGTACAGTACAGTTATTTAACCTATCTGTATTTATATATAAATAATGTGATGTAGTAGCAAGACCAGTAATGAAACTACTTGCTCTAGTACGTACTCTGCATCAACTCTTGTCGCTACGATGCTAAAAGTATACAAGTAACGAGGAGAAAGGCATTGATATAGTGAAGATGGGTTGTATCATCAGTCAGGATCATCATCCAACTGAAGAAGTTTTTGGAATAATGCATTAAAGTATTTTTTTTCAGTGAGATTGCTAGCTGTAGTAGTAGTAGCAGAAGTAGTATTTAGGTAGGTCTCTGTATAAATGTGTACATAAGTAAAACAGTAAAGTGAGAGAGTAAGTGAGATAGCGGAGGCGAGTAAAAACCTCGAGGGAGTAAAGAAATACTTATTTTTTTACGAATAAGGTTTTCCTCTTCCCCACTTTACTTACTTGCATTGTACGTACATGCATTTGTATGTACTAGTGAGTGCACATGGCTTCTCTTTCTCTCTCGCTCGCTCCCACTCTCTGTCACGAGAAGGTAGAATACTGAGAATGAAAGATGAGTAAGGGTGAAAGGAGTGAGGGAGCAGACAAAAAAAAGATAGGAAAAGGAAGGAGCGGAAGAGAAAAGAAAAAAAGTATACATAAGACGTGATATTACCACTTTCAAGAATGCACTACCCACATTATAAATACATGTTTCGCTGCATTCAAAAATAATAGAGAAAACAGTGGTTGATGGAAAAGACTTCCTTTAAAGTGTATAGCAGTAGTAGTAGTAGTAGTAATAATAATAATAATGATATTAGGAATAATAATAAGCTGGTATGAAGTAATAATAATATTGTGTACATGTTCATCTATTACTTCGTTCAGATAAAGTCCAGAGAAGATGGGCATAAATACTTTATATGGAGCATTAGAGATTCTTCAGAGAAAAGAAAAAGAGCCTGAGGATTGGAGTGGAAGGAAAAGAAGACAGCTCCTTTAAGTTTGCACACATACAAGGATTACTATAATGTTATCATCATCATCATGCTAGAAATAAGTATCTGTCTGTAGTATACTTTGTGTAGTAAATAGTTAGTTTGGTATGTGTGCATCTACTTGACAATGAGGCATTGTTATGGTTTTTGTAGTGTTATTTTCTTTCTACGCTTTTTGTATTGAAGCGTGTGCAAATACAGCATACAGTGTGAAATATGGAGGGTTCTGATCATATTTTTTTACAAAGGTTTGTTTCAATTTTTCGTTTATTTTTATTATTCATTCGTTGGATTTTATTTTTGTTTGTCATTTGGGTGTGGAGCTTAAGTGTTGACGTCAGCCTATCATCTTGGCTTTGAAAACTAGCAGTTGTTATGTCTGTGTGTGTGTGTGTGCATGCAAGGAGTTTTAGATTTACTGTGAAATTTCCAGAAATAGATTCCACTTTCTGTAGATTGAACAAAATTCACTTGTTTTATTTTTCATCGTCGTCTTTTTTTCAAATTATCTTGAGTATCTTAAAACAACGAAATTTCGTGAGGAACAGCACGAACATATTTTCTGCTAACGAAAAAAAACACATTTTTTATTCTTGCGCAAGTAGAGTTGTCGTTGTCTTTCGTGGTGGTGGTAGTAGTGGTAGTGGTGATATGTTGCAAACAGAATAAATGAAAAAAGCATGTTTAAAATGTGCATCAAAAATATCTCTAGAGTGGAAATGGAGAGAAGAAGACGAAGAAGAAGCAACAACATAAAGAAAATAATAATATGTTGAAACGATGCCGCCGCCCATCTTGAGGAAATAAATATGGAACGTGTTGTAACGAGTCTTGTTGTAACAATACACATGCATATTTGAATAACATTTTTTGAGCATATAAATAAAATTGGAAGAAGGCAATCTTGTTTCACGCCGAGTTCTCACAAAATAAAAGTGAAACAGGCATGCATGCATGCCTTTATGTATACCTACATTCCACA
>JAHZMZ010004284.1:0-10633 GCA_027743805.1 Lepidocyrtoides sp. E14 | reverse complement strand
TGCTTCTGTTTTTTTGATAGTGGCTTGCACGCGCTGTCGGTATTGTTGCTACTCCAGCAGCAGCGGAAATTTTTTTTCAGAATTGAACTGAATATTTTTTTTCTTGAGAATTTTCAATGAATTCTTCTTATCTGGGTACAGTTGTCATGTCACAGCTTTTCTGCTGGAGTGTAATAATAATGATTAATGATGAAAAAAAAAGTTTGCTGCAAAGAAAGCTCAGCTTTAGCTTGATTGATTTTTCATACTTTTTATAAAATATTTTAATCGCTTTTTTTGGAGGAAAAATTAATTTTATTTACTATCATGCTTCACTTTCTTCTTCGTTAGCGTTGTATGTATGCTTTCATTGTCATGATGAGAGACTGTGATAGAAAAAACATTCTGTTTAGACTGAAGCTAGCATATTATAAAAGATAAATAATAATTTTGTTATTGTTATCTTCTAAGATGTCCTTCAGAGTTCAGCATAAATAGTAAATGGTATAATTGCTTCATTGATCATTTTATGTTTGTCTTTCATCGCTTCAGGTTCTCTGTTTGCTGTTCGTCGTGAAGCTAGCGTTTGGTGTAAAGATAAGAAAAAACTTGGAGTTTTCATTTTTTTAAACTGCTTTTTTTCTGTTTGCCTGCGCACTTGGTGTGGGGATAAAAGTGATTTTTTTTTCTTTTCTGGAACAACTTATTTTGGCGATAATTTGATTGAGTTTAGGTAACCATTTAATTATATTTAATTTCTGTTTAATTGAAACACAAATGCAAAATAATTACCGTAACGTTTATTTTTTTTGAATTCAATATTTTGTTTAATTGAAAGAATTTTAAAAAGAAAAAAAATATGGACGGTTCAGATAAGACAGAACAAAAAGGGCAAAAGAAGATTCACAATGTAGACTCTTTGAGGAACCTGGCATTATCAAAACTAAGGTTGGAGGCTTCCAACAAGAACTTTGATATGAAAAAGGTGTATGAATCCAAGTGCTTTGGATGCACCAAGTATGTTAATCCGTTCACTCGGCACACATGCTCAAAAACCAACATGTATTGTGGTGACTGTGGACAAAAGCGTTTGAAGGAGATGATCCATGCCAAAAGCAATGCCACTGTTGTTAAGGATAAGGAAAGAAATGGTACTGAAACAAAAGGCAGCAGCAGCAGCGATAATGGCTTATCTAACTCTGGATCTACTTGTGTGGCAAAAATACGGAAGTTTCCGGCCGATTCAGTTTCCTATGAGGTGGCTCCAAAACGTGCACATTCAATCTGCACTGAAGATGAGGAAAAAGAAGCGAAATCCAAAGTAAGCCTTTTCAAATGACCATAATTTCTTTTGTTGCGTTAACATTTTTTTTTTTTTTTTTGAATAGTAACGGAATTAATTTATTTCTTTTAGGATGATGAGAATTACTGAGAGATGGTGAAATGATTACAATGTAAGTAGGAGGAGGAGTAAGTCGGCAGTAGTGATGTGGATAATAGAATTAAGTAAATTGTGCTATTTATATTTTCAACAGTTTCAGTTTTAAACATTTAAAAAAAAGATTGCAGGAGCATTGGGACATTTATTCACTATTTTTAATTGAATCTTTCAAGCTTTAATCAAAATTTGAAACGTACAAATATAATTGTGCTTACTGAACATTTCTAATAATTATACTTTTTGTGTATATTTTGAATTGGATAAATTAAACTAAAGTGCATACTAATTAAAGCATAAGGATTGATCTGATCTTGTATATAATTAATTATCTCGATCGGGCTTTTTGCATTATTTTAGTGGACTTTTTTTTTGCAGTTTAAAATTTGCACACTTACTTCCCACGAGCGAAAAAAATGAAAATGATGTCAAAAGGTCAATGTCGGGTTTACGGTCAGGTTACGGGAGGTAACTTGGAGTAGTGCATTATTTGTAACGGTTTTTTTGAACGACACTCCCTCCATCTCAACTTTTTCATTTCTGTTCAAAAAAATGTCTTTGTTCATCATTCTTCCTTCCTGCATGGGTATCAATGGACATGATAGGTGAAAACTGCAAAAATATACCAGAGATGTCTCACAAGTCATAGTTATAAGCATTCAGAAGAAAAGGGAGTACGTGATGAAAATCACCTATGAGTAAAAAAGATTCAATGAAATTTGGCCTCATTTAAGAAAAACAATGACATTTTAACATTGAAAAATAATTTGTTTACTTAACTGAAGCAAGAACAAAGGACCATTAAAAAATGCTTGGAATTTCTCTACCTACGAAAATGTGGAAATGCGCAGTTGTTTTAGGTGTGGCCAATTTACTCAATTTTACTTCAAAACTGACAGTATTACATTACTTCAGTTGCATTCCATTGCTCTTCCTCTGTGAAAAAAGTAGTTCATTATTATTTTCTTCAAGATATTCTAACATTCAGATAGAGATTTTAAAGCAGATATTCTACAACTTTCATCTTCAATTCTACAAATTTCAAATCGCTTCCAGTGCATTATCCAGTGACATACAAACGCTCCTACCAAAATCTGGTACAAAAATGAACAACAAATCAGTATTTAATTTTAATTTTCATCAATTCCACGTCTGTTTAATATCCCCGCATGTTAAACATTTTTAGCAGTGAGTTTTAAAAAGAGGCCATTCTCATGTTTTTTTTTGTTCAGGTACTCTCTAAAAAACTGGAATACAAATACTTGTGGCAAACTGTGGATATCATTTTCCAGTCATTGTCACTTTCTCCCTTCATCTCAGTAACTCCAAGGGTAAGTAGGTATCGTATCACTACTTTTCATTCCTATGGTAAATGGCGCAGGTATTGTGAGGATTTTTTTTAAAACACGGATTGCATTACTTATTCGTATTACGTGGCAAAATGACAGTCATTATTACTAATCGTTTATACTCTTTCATTTAAAAGTTGTGCTAAAACTCTAACATATTTTTTGTGATGTATTTCTTCATCCACGTCACGCCACGTTGTCGTCAATAGGTACTACGGGTTCCTAGCCATACGTGGACGCTCTAGCTCCGCTGTTGCAAATAATAGGAAAAAAGGACTTTTGTCATTGTCTCTTTATTGCTCATTCTCTCCAACCAGTGCAGTGCAATGTAAGTTAAACAAGTAAACTAAGCAGTTCATTTTTCTCATCATTTTTAATCTTTTCATTACTTACTAATATTATTTTAAATGAATTACGTGTAAGCGTCTTAACCATTAACCGTTTATTCTTTGTTTTTTTTTAGAAACACTGCAATACTCTCCATAATATCCATTCCAACAGCAGCTTACACACGCACGCACCCACGCAGTATTTAAACGGAAAATTGTAAAGATCAAAAATTATTTTTATTATTGATACTCAACATTTTAATCAACTTTTTATTCTGCCTGAATAGTAGGTACGTAATGTAGGTACGTATTTGCAGGTAATACTGAAGCAAGCATGCCTAGAAAAAAACACTTTCTCTTTTTACCTTACATTGTTTTGTTTGAAAACCTTGCATGCAAGTTCCATGTATGCAATGAGAAACAGTACAATCAATTTGTTGTCTATTTTACTAATTTAACTTTGTTTTCAAAATCCTCCCTGCTAAAAATATTAGACGTATTTCAAAGTCATTCCATTTCTGTTACTAGTACAAGTAGGTATTTATATTTTAGTTAGGCAATAAGCCATTGTTTAATGCAGCTTCTTTATAAATGTCGCAATATTTTTTATATGCAATTAAATATAAGTCTTTAAACCTTTGTTCTATCTAAATCTGTAAGTCTTGCGTAATCCTCAAATATGTTTGCTTTAATTTTCACAGGATTTAATCTTCACACTTTATCTCTATTATTCGTTTTACTTCCAAAAAAGACATGTACAATATTTACATTACTCTTTAATTTACACTTTGTACTTAACTAAACACTAATTTAATTTTTGTGACATTTTTTATTCACAGTACCCCATTCGAAACCAGACAACTTTTAATCAACAAGTATGTATTCTACCCGGATCGTTCGCTCGGTAAATATCACAAGCAATCGATTATTTTCAACTCTTTGTTACTATTTCTCGTCCCTCAGCGTCCTAATGTAAGTCAAAAACAAACAAACCAAACATTTTGTTCATTACTTTTTTAAATTCAAAAACCATTTCTTCATAACAATAAACTTATCATCAAGGGAAAGTCCTAACCATTAACCGTTTTCTTTTTTGCTTTGTTTTTAGCCAAAATGGACTACTCTTGTTATCCGAAAGAGCAGCGCAGACTCGGCCAATTTGGGGTATGTACATAAAAAAACAAATCATGCATTTATTTTAATCATTCATTACTTTTCATTTTGTTTGCTTCTCAGCTTCCAACAGAGCAATAATGAGCGCCCCAGCTGAATCCAGGAATGTCACCACAGCCCCAATCTCAGCATCAGTTGAACGCACTAATAATCAGGATGAATCATGTACCGTACCTAAATGGGAAAAACGACAATACCAGTAAGAACATTTCAAAAATATAAATAATCTTATATAAATTTTCTAGTAAAATGTCTACTTTCCTTTCTATTCATTTTTTTAGGGGAGTCGTCGGCTTCGTCAGCTTCCTCATTCACTTCATGGCTGAGGGTATTACCTTCAGCTTTGCGGTGCTAATGAAGGACCTAGTAATGCATTTTCAAGGCTCTGAAGTTACTACTGCATCCGTAGGCGGGGTTTTAACATCTGTACCACTTTTAACAGCAAGTTTTAGCGCCCAATTAGTAGAAAAATATGGATCCCGTAATTGTATTATTTTTGGTGGTTCCTTGGCCGTAGTGGGTATTTATGCATCTTCGTTTGTAGGTATATGCATTTTTGTCTCTTCAAACTTCTGCTTTTTTTTAAAAAAAAAACTACCGTTATTACCATAAAGTATTAAGTTACTACTTGTAATTGTCGTTATTATTTTCAGACGACCCGTATCTACTCATTGTCACCTTTGGCCTTATGACTGGCCTCGGTTTGTCCCTGTGTTATATTGCAGGACCTACTCTTATTTCCCATAACTATCATAAAAGCCTGTCATTCGCTATGGGTGTTACGACAAGTGGTGGGGGACTTGGAACAAGCACGTTTGCACCTGTTATTGAAGCTTTAATTGGTAAAAAAATTAAAAATCAGTACTCAAGTTTAAAAAAAGGTTTTTCTCAATGTAAACGAAATTGGAATTATTTCAGGCTCGTATGACCGCTGTTTTGCTTTACGAATTGTGTCCTTCTGGTTTCTGTCCATTCCTTTGTGTGGTTTCCTGATAAAACGAAAGTGTAAGGAACAGGCGAGAAGAAATAACAACCAGGGTGAGGTGGTGGAAGCATCAGCATCATCATCCCGGGCTGGAAATGATAACTCACAAAACAGAGCTCGCTCACCAGTTGTACATTTTTCTCGAAGAAGGGAATCTGCACTAACTATGGAGATGGTAGGTCTTCATTTCAGATTCTAACAAAATGTCATTTATTTTCGAACATTTGAAAATGGTGACATGCAATTGTATAATATTTCAGGTGGAAACTGTCTCATTAGACTTGAATAATACCATCCCTACCACTCCAAAAAAGACTTTGGTCAGATACATAAGAGGCCGTTACCAACATTTTCTTGATTACTTGCGATTTCTATCGTACAAACCAAATCTCATTTTTCTTTTTTCCAATCTGATTTACTACATCTGGTTATTTAAACAATTTATTTTTATCAAATGTTTCATTCATTTAAGTAAATCATTAAAAAATTTTTAACTAATTTTTCCTCTTTTGTTTGCTTTTACAGTTATGACGTTGGCTACATGTTTATTCAGGAAGCTGCTGAGAAAAGTATCATTACTTTTCAATACGCCTCTTATATGGTTACCATTATTGGATTCGCCAATTCGTTTGGTCATGTAATAAAATTTCATACTTAAAAAAAAAAGTATTTCGATTTGAATAAGGTTGCAAAAAAATGGGATGAATCGACATATTTATTGTTTTTAGTTTTTTGTGGGTTATCTCGGTGACCGAGAGTGGATAAATGTTAAATGGCTCTATGGAAGTACTGCTACTTTGTCTGGACTCAGTATTTTCCTGTTTCCTTGGTTATTAAGATGGAACTTTTACGCTGCAGCTTTAAATGCTGTAGTGTTTGGGATCAGCGTTTCCGGAAACTTGACGCTAATTCCTGCAATACTTATTCATGTGAGGGCAGTTAGGGTGAGGATCTTAATCAAGGTCCTCACCCTAACTGAAGGGAGAAAGTTTTCATTTAAATTTTACACTAAATATTTTTTAAATAATTATTTTGATTATTATGTTTCTCTTGATTGCGTAGTTTTATGGGGTTGAACGGTTTGAACGAGGGTACGGTGCTGTTTGCGTTGTACAAGGATTTGGCAATCTTCTCGGACCTCCGGCTGCTGGTATGATAATAGTATAAGCTTATCAGATCTGTGAAATGAATTTTCGATAACTCTTATAATGATTTTTTTTTCTTCTCTATTTTTCTCAGCCTTAATAAATAAACGAACCGGAAGCAACGATGCTTCTTTTTGGCTGGCAGGAACAGGAATGATAATTTCTGGCTTGGTGTGCATGACGCCAGGATTCTTGAGGGATCCACCAGCAAGTGACAACACCGGGGATGGGGATAACGAGGATGAAAATACTGGCACGGATAACGCTGTTCAGGCTAATGAAACTAATCAAGTTGTAGACATAAGCACTTAATTTATTTGCTATTGTCGCTATTTTGTGTATTGGAAAATGTTAATTGTATTATTTTTCTATTTTTTAACTTTAGCAGAGAAAGTTTTCATAATATTACTACTACGCATAACAATTTAAATAAAAATTAATTTCAAAAAATTGAAGAAAAAATTTGCCAACGATATATATTTTTTTTAACTTTCACTTTTGCTTACGCTTGACGAAAACTAACCAACCAAGCCAAAATCAATGAAATAAAAATACAATATTTTCAATCAAGAATTCCAACCAACAGTAAAGTAACCGTGTTTCTCACAATATCATCGCAAATACACAATCCCAGTCTAGCCGTTGCCACCCCATACGGTCCAACACTGTATCCTACAGACTGACAAGCATTAAGTCTCTTCCTTTCTCTACCACTTTTCAAGTAAAGTCTCCAAAACCGCTTCATCTCCACCGTATTCTGATACGGCAAGTCGGCCAAATATGTAAACAAAATTGCAATAGTAAAACAAACCACACTAATTACTGGACATGCTATATACGTAAAAATGTTCAAATATTTGTACATTCTAAGCGTCGCAAAGCATCCACACGTTGCCAACAAAATCCCCACGAAAATCAACACAGAGAAAAATGGTGCAGCAAAGTGATTAAACACTTTGGTTACAATTCTCACATTTTGAAGTCGATTAAAACACTGCGCAAATCTTAACTGCTGCGGTACATGTACTAAAAATGACGACGGTGGTGATGAAGTCATTGCTCCTGATTTCCGATAATAAAGGGAAGAAGTGTATCTTGTCATATTTTCTAGGTACACTATCACCACTAATATCACAGAGAGAAAGGTCATAGCTAAATGAATAACTAAAACTCCATAAGTAATCCCAGCAATTATTTTAATTCCAATATGTTCCCCAAATAATATCTGAAATGGATCATAGTTTACTGCCAGTGGAATTGTAACAAAGGCTGGTGGAAATATAAAGAAGCAGGAGGAAAGTCCATAAATGAGGATATCCGGAAGAGAAAGTTTGTATCCGAACAAGGCTATTTCCAGTATCCACAAAGACGACGTGCTTTTTGTTCTTTTAATACTTTTCGCCAAGAGAAAGGAGTCGTTAAAAACAACCTGAATGGAATGACTATGGGGGACCTGCATGAGATAAAGTGAAATGGCTATGATAGCTGCACAGGTACAAAGTGCATGTCCAACGCCTTGCTCGACGTTAAAAATGGTGTAATTTTTCCAGTTGAAAAATAACCAGCAGAGACGATACACTGCTAAAATAATTATAAGTCCTCCAACAAGATATAAAATGAGTCTTCTAAAGTATGCACTTTTTCTGGCATACTTTTTATTTGCTTCTAGGCGACAATTTGATGTGGCTGTTGTTGAGGTGATATATGGCTGTGGTATTATTTGCTGAAGAATATTGTGTACTTTTACTGCTCCTGTGGAAAGTGACATGACAACGGATTTACACCAAGGTAAAAATTATATTTAAAAAAAAATAATATGGTTAATATTCCGTTGACTCTCACACTTGAAATGACTGTGGTTTGTTGCGAGAAAAGAGAAATATGAGCAAGATTTTCTAACTAAAAACTCTATTTTTGCTTGCATCGACCATCAACTTATCGACAATGGTAATAATGAAAAAAAAATAAATAAATAAAATTCGATTGGTTGAGTTACGAAAACGAAATACCAAAAATATTTTTAAAGCAGTTTTCTACCGTTTTTAAACATAGGTACATACATATCTCTGTTTAATCGTGGCTCAATCTACATTATTATTACTATAGGTACGCCGCATAATACCATTTTTGTGATGGTTATTTATGTATGAACCTACTTAAAATATCTAAGTATCAAAAATAGAGTAGGACACGCTAAAAAAAAACATTTTTCAAACTGATTTCACATGAAAATCCTTTTTTGATACTATCTTTGTACGAATATGGTTGTATGCTCAGCCAGTATGCTGAATTATAGTACTATATTAATTATCCAATCCGTTTTCTACTTTCAATGTCTTTTTGGTGATATTAAAAATTCAATTTTTGCTATTTAGGTATGCCATAAACGTGATGACTAAAAGCTACTGACATGGTTTGACTGGTTTTAATTTTGTTTTGGTATCTTTCTAACGGTCGGGAAAGGCAACAGCAAGTTTTCGTAGCTGGTCGACCGTTGTTGCAATAATAAAAATGTATCAGTTCAGTGCATGAAATGCATAATGGGGCATTATGAGAAAATGCTACAAAAATGTATTACTACAACTACAACTACAACTCCACTGTAGAATGATATGGCACCATCATCATCATCTTGAAGACAAAACGATCAGCTCTTTGAACACCTTTCTTCACTCAAGAATTCCAACTATCAGTAAAGTAACCAGCAGCAAAATGTTTTCATGAACAGAAACGATGTATGACGGCATTTGTTTTGATAAGTAATATTTTATTGACGTTTCGGTTTCAAACTGTAGATTATCAATACGAAGATATTGTGTTGAATAGTACGTATCATAATCTTCCTGTGCAACAATTTTTCATATAAGAAGAATCACATGGCATATTATACCACCTGCATAAAAACGTGCAAGTAAAAAACCCTCAATTATTTATATTTCCTAAGTAAGCAATTGAATTGCTCCTATCTATGCATCAGCTACATAATATTAATATTTACAAGGGTAATTTCTCATGTAATTTTAGTCGGCAACTATCTGTCTAGTCACATTAAATGCTTCGTTTTTTGGTGTGTGTGGGCGTGCATTGTGCATGATCATTTTCTTATTGCACAGCTGTCAGCAAAAAAAACGTAAGTATTGCAGTAATTATTATATAGGACTACTTCTAATTTGTTTTCATTTCAGAACAATTAAAACAGAGCTGAAAAAACAACTGTCGCTGTATAAATAAGTTAATTTAGTACACTACGAAAATATTATTTACGAATAATTAAACTTGGTGGATAATTTAAGAAATAATTTTTAGTCAAAAATATTTTTGGTTGAAAGTTGAAACTCGCTTTTTCCGTTAACATTGCCACCCACACATGCTGAAAAGGCTACAAAGCACCACTACTACCCATTACAAAAATATGGAAAGGTAAGTCACTTGTAACTTATCAAAGAAAGGAAAGTTTATCTAACTTTTTCTAAATGATTTTTTCAAAGTTAAAAATAACACATGTGTATTAATAATTCAAGCAAAATCAATTCAAGGAAAAAAAAAGAATAATACTCTGGTAGAGTACACCGCTTCTTTAGTTCTGCCTGGTTGAAGCAGAAACTGGCTGGGAAGGAAGAAACAGATATTTCACTGCAGTAGTGAATGTCTGCCCAAATTACAATTAAATTTGAGCAGTAGTAAAAATGTGTAAAGCAACACGCACACCACCACCTCAATCTAATCAGCTTGTATACAGCATTAAAGCCTTTTCCACGTATAACAAATCCTTCGGCAAATTCTGGCTTCCTTGTTTGATCCACTGGAACAATGAAACTGAACTACTGGAAGGGATTCATACAAGAAACAATCGCTTTTTTTACTATCTCTGGCTTATCATTACAAACCTTGTAATATTCCTTGTAGGTACTGGAAGTTGTCTGTATGTTCTTTGGAAAGCCACTTACTACAAAAAAGGCTCAGTTGCCATAGAAATGGTTCTAGTAGCCACTGTCCTTCTATTTGTTAGTAGTCTTGTATGGGCTGGATCACTTGTCATATGGATAAGCGTAAATGACTGCATTTATAGCTTTAACCAACTCCACAAATTGTTTTCCATTTTGCACACCAAGTTCTCTGGGTACAATCATAGGACAAACCATGCCAAAAATTTTTATTCTGAAGGATTATGGAAAAAACTGGAGGTCTGTAGTAGAGGCTTGGCATGGGTGTTTTTTGTTATAGCATTATTTTTG
>JAHZMZ010004283.1:0-10295 GCA_027743805.1 Lepidocyrtoides sp. E14 | reverse complement strand
CAATTATCATTGGTCATGATATGATGACAAAGGTATACATTTTTTTGGCAAAAGGTTTGGATCCACGAGTATGGAAAAAGGCACAGGAAGATAATCCTGACCCAGAAAATATGATCCCTATCCCACTTTTAGGACCAGATGCACTAAAAAGTCGAATAGAAGCCCAGCAGGTTAGCATTTCAAACATTTACTTTGCCATTGTTATTGATTTCAGAGTCCAGCATAATTGGAAGCCATAATGATTGCTAATCTGATAATTTTGTTGCATTTGATTAACAGAAAGAAAACCAGCAACACTGTAACCGTCTAAGGCTAATTGCAGACGAAGTAGCAACTCTTCATAACCGACATGCGAATATGAGTGCTGAATTGCGACAACTGCGACAGAGATATACGCTTCTCTCGCACAGAATAATTTCGGTAATAAACATTGACGTAAAAAAATTATTAATCCCTGCAATCTGTATGTTTGCGCGGAAACTTAACCATTATTGCATAAATTAAATCATTCATTAATTATTTATAGGCAATCGTGCGACTTCAAATTCTACAAAAGCAAGGTTTCCCACTGCAGCCCGAAGAAGAGGATCTTAGAAAGCAAATACTAGAATTAGAGAAGCAGTTAAACTCTCCCACTCACTTTCGAGGGCGGTTAAATGAATTAATGTCCCATGTACGCTTACATAGGAGTACATTAGAAAACAGAGGTCTGGTCAAGTACTCTGTTGACACTTCAGCGTTGGAGCAAATCAAAGATTTTCTAAGTTTACAGCAAGGCAGCATTACGCATCTTGTGGATACTGTTAAATCCTGCATGGAATATGTTCAACTGATGAACGAAGATGTTGCCGAATTTAATGAAAAGCGAGTTTCAACTTAATTGTATTTATAGCATCCATTGTAATAATTACCAAGTAATTTATTTTTTATCGTCGTTTTTTCGGCCTATAAGTAGAAATATGAAAATTTGTTTTTTTTCCATCTCCAATGATAAATGATTGTATGGTAGAAAAAAATGTTGGAAGTCGTCACTATGCAGACAGGCTTTAGTAGTAAGTAAGCAAGATATTCTAACTCCTACAACACGAACTATTAGTTAACTTTACTGACTCCACTGTACTTTAATATTGGCTGGTGGTGTAAACTAGTTTGTCACACCCAAACAGAGGAATTTTTCATGCGCCTATATCCTTATCATTATCATCATTGTCAGCTACAAAAGGTAAAGGACGAACCGTACGTAAATATTCATCATTATCACCGCAGCAGCCGCAACAACAACACTATATACACTACAAGTATCGCATGTTTGCAGCGTAATCGTCCAAGAAAATCAGCAAAACTTGTACAGAGAGAGAGAGAGAGAGGAAAAAAGACGGGATTGTATAGCAAGCAAGCCAGCAAATGTAATACTGCAATTTTTGGGTTCCTTGGCGCCGTCTTGACCATGCTGTACTTGTACAACACCTCTGTTTCGCAAGAAAACACACCTTAGTTAATCAAACTTTCTACGCAGATTTCAATAGAATGATGCATTGTCGCTGCATTTTATATTCATATGTATCCACTACAAAAAAAAATGTTACTAGACAAAAAAACTTGCTCGGTTGTCAGATTTCTTTGTTAGGCTACGTAATTTAGCGTAATAATATAGTCACTATAAAGTCCACACATGTACACAGACTCTGAAAGAACAATAAAAAGCCATAAGTATTAGTTGTAAAAAAAGGATCGTTTAGTTTAGATGATATGCGTATACTTAAGATTACACACATGTTAAGGATACACGAGGCGTAATTATAATTTTTATTATTATTTTTCTATAATATAAATTGTCAATGTCATCAAAGAGTAACAATGTAAAAAGAGTTTAAAAAACGCGTGTAGTCTCCTGAAATCTTTGTGTTTTTTGCATACGTAATTTTTATATGGACTGTTGGTATGTAAGATAGCAAGGCTTGCGGCCAGTCTACATGATGCTTTTAAAGCCTGGTTTCTCATCTTCTTTTTCTTTGTCTGATTGGAAATGAAACAGTAAAAATTGACGCCAGAAAATAGATGAGCACTTTTTTAAACAGGAATATGGGATAACTGAAGAGAACAAGACAGTTTATATATTTTTTTCGCACGACATGCAACATTTTAGTTCAGTCATTCTAATTATTATAATTATTACTAAGTGTAGTATTGGTATGAATAAGAGAAGAAAATTATTTATTCAATTTGATCAGCTGTCATCATCAGTGTTCGGTCGTGGCGAGTCGAAATACTATGTGTATTTGTCGTAAAATTTCTAAGTTGGATTTTCCAAAAATATTAAAATTACTCTTACGAAAATCTCTGGCATTCATAAAGGTAAAAAATATAGTACAACAGTGTTGAGTTCATTATGTAAATGTCCTTAATTGTAATTCATTTCATTAATTTTTGTTTTTGGAAATTGCCCTACAGACAATTCTGATATGGTTTTGGATATTGCGCCGTTAAAATAACCTTTAGTCCTTGCATCAAATCTTGTTTCATGTCTTTACTCTACTTCTGCCAGTTCAATTAAATACAAACATTTAATTTAATGACTAACCTGTATAGCCTTACATACTATGGTAAATCAGCTTGCTGATACTTTTCACGAACAATTTGTTACCGTAACAATTTTCAATAAAATATTTTTCATGAGTTTCGGTAAATTTTATCCCAGAATAAAGCTTATTGCATGCATACAGACCTACTTGCATAACTTATGCAGCATTAGTAACTGGCGAGCGACCCATGAGCTACGGACCATCATTGATCGTCCACAAAAAGCCAGAAAAGATGGGCACGTCAAGTCGTCGTCACTAGTAATAACTTTTCATACCACTCCATCATAATCGTTTTTTACCTCAGGTCGCATTCACTGGTGCCATGCCGGCCGGGAAACAAGTTGGTGCTGCTGGCTGGCATATACATACATACATATGTACATGAAAGCATGCATTCTTGGAGTGCCTCTCTGGAATATTTTTTCATTTATTTTCAAGCGTTGCCTATTTGAGGGCTGCTTGACTAGGCTTTGAGTGTGCTTTTTATACACAATTTTTTGCAAAGAAAGAAAAATTGATTAAATCGAGTGTGTCGTCTGAAAACTGGTAAAAAATGGTTTACTTTTTAAGCATTGTGTACTACCTATTCGTATTATGCGCAAAAAGCTTAATTTGAAACAGGAGGCTTGGTATCGAAATGAGAAATTATGTCACAAATCACTAAACTCAATGAAGTAAAGAAAGCAATTAACATGATTACCTGTGTCCTATTACGATAACTTTTTGAATATAATTATGTGATAATTTCAACCTCCTGTCTCATTTCTCCCCTCGTTCTTGTACTTCTGAATTTATAACTTTTTTACTGCGAGTGGATATAAAAAAAAAACAGAATCATCATCTTATACTAAAGTATTTACGCACTTGGCATTGGCAAATCAGGCTGATGCTGACATGTCTACTCTTAGTTTGTACTTTTGTGGCGCATTTCACAAAAGCAAAAATAAAAAATAAGATTATTATGCTAACAGCTACTATTACTGCTATTAATATACTCTCCAAGTTTCAATTTCAAATGAAACTGTATATAGGTATGTTTTTGGTGGTGGTAGCCGTATTGTAGTCTAAGATTAGGGTTAACTGTTTGAATGACCCAGGCAGGATAGGATGAAGATCATGATGATGTGGTGTGCAATAATTCGCAGAATTCGTAGTATTTCCTGTTGTATTTCTTGTTGAAGACCAGTAGCGCCGACAAACCACATCACATAGCATAACATCAATTCTAAATACCATGATGATGATGATCTCGTTAAAGCGGCTTTTCAGTAAGTATGCGTGTATGAAGTCAAGTACTTAAGGTTAGACTAGACTCACTCAGACTTCACTCAACTCATGCAGCAAGGCCTTTGTTAATTTATATTTATTATCATCATCATCATCAACAACAACATCCTTCGATCCTGCATTACTCTATTAAGGCACTTTAGCTTTTTAGGTCTGTATATCATCATCTACAAATAGCTATATGATGGATTTGCTTAAGTACTACAGGAGTTTACATTTTTATATTGTTTTTGCTAAAGTAACGTACGTGTTTGAGCAATCTAAGGAAAATGTAGGAGAAAAAAATGAACAAGACGAGGAACATTAATTATATAACATGCATGTTTTGTTATAATATGAGTACGGCATGTTTGTGTAGATATGCAACAAGTAGTTTTACTACAATGCAATATTATGTTGCAATGAGTAATGATTTGAATTGGATCCGTTAATACCAACACCCGAAAAAGTTACAATTTTGCAACAGCAGCAGCAGCAACAGATCAGTCAACTAATCAACAGTGTTCAACTTACAGTGATCATCATCATGACAATGACGTATGTATGCTGTGTAACATTCTGTTGCTGCTGTGTCCTTCAAGCTTTAGTCCCCGGGTTCCTTTTTAATTTAAACATAAATAAACTTTTTTTTACTGCAACAAACAGCATTCATTCTCCTCCTCATGAAGATCATCAGAAAAACCAGAACTAAAAAAGCAAACCTCTGCACTTCTCACTCACCCAGTCAGTCAGAACATTTCCCTTATTATTATTATTATTATTACTGCTACTCGTTTAACTGGCAGCTTGAATGTGAAGTGGAGAAGGACTAGTAGAAGAAGGGTTAAGCAATATTAATGAAGGATGTGCAGTTAGCAAGTTTGTTGCTGATGATGATGATGATGATGATGTTGATACCTCAAAATTTTCTTTCTCCCTTTTAGGACTCGCTTCGCTTCTTCAGAATAACCAACAACCCCAGCTCAGTTTCAGCACCAAGCCTGCAAACTATTACAAAGCAAGCTAATATTTAATTGATATTTGAAAATTGAAATAAAAAAAACTAAACCATTTCATACAAAGTATAATATCCTCCTCTTTATCACTGCTTTTGGTAATGAATGATGGTTGTGACCATCATGACGGATTTAGTGATGGGGTGAAAAATATTGTGAGTTTTCTATGCATTTTTGATAATCGTTTTAAAATGGGTATTTTTATATGTAACGTTGTAGTAATATGATGCGATCTGGATGAGAGATTAAGACTAAGACGATTTAAAATGTATTTTGGTACTGGTGATTTGTTATATTGCAGTAATAAATTTTCTTCTGACTGTTTTTCAATGTTCGTGTTAATTGTTTTTCATGATGAGGTATATTATGACTATGACTAATCTTTATGATGGTAATAAGCCCTTTTAAAAAGTTGTTCATCTCTAAACATCTTGCTTCCGGTAGTTATTCAGCTCAGAAAGGGTTAAAAGCTCACCTTTTGCTATCATTACTGTTGTAGCAGTATGTTTTCTCTAAATGTTTATCAGTCTTCTGATTTAAGAAGAAATACACATATTGAAAGAGCGTCTAGAAAAATATATATATGCATGTTGTTTTCTTGTAACCATACAGGATGCGACACGATAACGACAATCGAAAACAATGACATAGTCGTCTTTTAATGAGGCTGAGAGATGTAACTATCCTCAAAAAAAGTGTTTTTCCTTTCTCTAACATTAATCTTTTGCCCTTTTCTCTACCTGTGTGTTGTGGCTTAGTAATAATGATGATAATCACACTTCTACCTACTACGCCTGCTTCTTCTGTAAGATAAAGGCTTACATACATACACATTATAGTTTTTTTTTCTTCGGAAGTTAAATGGCGTGTATCGTCAAGTTAGTTTATTTTAGCTTTGTAAAAACTGAAATTATGTAGCGCTTCTAGACAATTTGACATAATGGGTTGTTACGCTTGACCTTGTTTGTAACGAAAATTTTACCATCTCAAGTCCCTAATGAATTCTTTCAAAATTTTGAACCAAAGACCTTTCTGATAACATTCCGTCACTAATATGTTTTCGTATTGTGCTGCTATTGATGTACAAAATTTGAAGTCGTATCCGTTATCATTGTTTCTAATGACCTTCATTGAAGATGAAATTGAAAATCTCAATAATAAAGTTAGTTGTGCTTACAGCCGGTTGTGCCAGACTGACAAAGTAAATGCATGATGCTGCAGCGCTACACAATAATACTGCGTGTGCAAAACCTTGTCTCAAGCGAAAAGGGAGTAAAAGCCCTAGCAAACGAACTTATGACCAGTACTGCCACTATAACAGCAAAAGTAACCAATTATCATTTAACTGATTGTGAGTACTGCGTTATATCTGCAGATTTGTGTGAATATAAGTGTATATGAATGTATATATAGTAGGTACTAAAGTTGCTCAAAAACTGTTCAATTTTCCTCCGGTATATAACAGGTCCAAGTTATACTTTGTATCTTTTTTTTTTCTCTCTCTCTTTAGAAAAGATGTAATTTCTTCACCCGTTGAATCATTAATGGCCTACAATCAAGGTCACTAGTCTTGCTCAAGTAAAAATTGTGAGTGAGTATATGAAATAAAATGTATAATATGCAGTGTATATATAATATGTGGTAATAAAATGAGCAAAAAGAAGAGATGATGGTGATAGTGACGACGACGATGATGATGACGACGAAGAAGAAGAAGAAGAAAAAGGAGAAGTAATATTCTTTCTTCGGCAGCAGAGAAATGAAACCCGTTTTCATATTCAATGGCCATATCACGTTATATTGCGTTAATACCATAACAACCAAACACCACAACCATCACCGTCATCATCATCATCATCTCATCATGCATCTTCCCTTCTTCTTACTTGATGATGTACTTTTTAGTTGATTATGGTTATTGTTATTCTTAAATGTTGTACGAATTTTCAAACTTGATAGGTTTTTCTTTTCGTCTCTCTCTTTCTCTCTCTCTCTGTCTCTCTGTCTTTTCCATCTACAGTATTTTCTGCTTTAGTACTACAGCTAATAACAATACGAATTTTGAATGAAAAGGAATGAAATAATAAGACTAATAAATAACAATATTAATGCATTATGATCTTCACTTAACACAGACGTTAAAATATTGAGCAGTTCATGATATAGGTATTATGTGGATTGCAATGATCTGTCTTCTAAAGCGTGCGTAAATCATCCTAATGAACAGGGAAAACAGATAATGTGTGCGGATTGTAGTTGTATAATTTTTTAAAGTAAATAATGCTAAACTAAACACTTTGCTTGCATTCCGAGTTAAGTTTGATAAAATGGGGATTGATAATCAATTCAAGATAGATACTGTGGTTATTCATGTTTCTGCAAAAGAAATTATTTCATTTAAAGAACTGCATGATTGCAGAAAAACGTTAGGGTGTTATAGAACGAAGGGTAAGGATATGGACAATTTTTTTCTGTTTAGTCAAAACCCATGGCGAAATTACAACTGTAAGTAATTATCGTACAGTGCCATTTTAGATGAAAATGCGTGCCTTAATTAAAAAAGACTTTGCATGCATTATCACCTATTTAGGGTTTCACCTAATTTTTGAATGGTAGCTTCTAATATTGATATTGTACCTTTCCAAATTTCACGTTAATTATACTAAGGCAATTCAAAGAAACCATAACGGATAAAGGTGATTACTGATTAGTATGAAGAGTAGAGCAGAGTAGGTGGTGATTTGTTGGTAAACTTTTGAAAAGATTGAAGAGTAGATAATGGAATCAATTGGAGAGTACATATTCGATGAAAGTGGCTAGGAGCAGCAACAAAACCTTTTTAAAAAATATTCGTATGCATTTATCATCGCATCATCATCATAGCTCACCTTCAACTTGTCCATTTCTATATCCTGCATACTTGTGAATTGCAAGTTGCGATGATAAAATGTTATAATGATAATGTTCATGTAAGACTGTTCAGCATGAGAATTGTAGAAAGTTGCGTGACAACCGACAAGGTTATTAATTCATGACCCTCTTTTTCCTAGGTATGGCAAGGTCATCCTTAAAAAGCAATTTAATTTTTCGCCTCACCCTCTTTGTCTTCCCACGTACCCTAAAAATAAAGAAGATTTCAAACCTACCGGATCTAAAAGTATTTACATCTACATAATATGTAATGTAGACAATGTGAGTATAATGATGACGACGCGATGATGGCTTGAATTTCTTTTTTTATAGAGAATATAGGTCGTTTGGGTAAAGTCAACGTTTTGTATAAATAATATCATTAGTAAAAGATTACGCATTCATGTTATGTCACTAATAGAATACCTACTATATGTACAACATTACATGCTTTATAGCAATATTAGCAATAATGCAATGTTTTGGCATTTTTGTATTTTTCTCAAAATGGGGCATTGAAAGACACAGGCAAAACATTCTCCCGTTTTGTTTAGAAAATGGATACTGCTGCAGCAATCAGTAGAACTTATTTTCCCCGTTTTTTTACAAGACATAATTTTTAAGGGTGTGAAGTATTAACGACTACAATCGAAATGCAATATATTTTGAATAACAGACTGTAGCTGCGAAGGAAAAAATATCAATGTCCTTTCGACATTCCATATTAATCTAACTAATTGAATGAAATGTTTGAAAAAAATACATTTAAATGGCCGTAAGATTACCAACTAAATAATATTATGCTTTACATTTCACACATGTGAAAAATGTGTGTACCTGTTGTATTATTTTCTGTGTCGTCTTGTCAGTCTGCGTAACCAATTGTAAAAAAAATATTGCCGTATAAAGTTGTATTTGTTATTTTTTTTACTTTAAAGTACATACACGAAACAGCATTTTAACGAAATGATAGCAAGTAAAAGAGGCAATGCTCTAATAAGTGGAAAGCAAAACGAAAGAAAAAAACAAGTAGGTTTTAATTTAAAGATTTTTTTCATTTAAAAAAACATGCATGATTAGGTTAGAGCGAGAGAGAGAGAGACGATACAATTCTCTATTCTATATAGTTTACTCTACATAATCATCATCATCATCATCATCATCCTCCATTTCGTTGTCGTCGTCATCATCGTCCTCAAACGAAATAGTTTGCTTTTGGTTTTTTACTGTTTTAAAAAGATTCTTGAAGCTATAATATCATGATGGGCAATAGCAAGTTTAGCAAAGAGCAGCAAGAACAAGCAAGCAGCAGCAGTGAAAAAGGGTGTATCGAAACCGAAGTTGCTTAATTAACGTAACTCCCATTCATTCAGTAAATAAAGATCAAGTTTTGTTATGTAAAAAAAACTTTCATGATGATGACAATGCTGTCAATTGGCTCTTGGCTCTCTTTTTCTATTCTTCTATCTATCCATCTATCTGTGTTGTCTATCTACCTACTGCGTTTGTACATTGTATGCATTATATTGTATTATTATTCATCATCATCAGCATCGCCATCATCAGATCGACCTTTGCTACTCACATCCTGTAAAAAACCTACCACCAGCACCAGCACCACCACCATCATCATTATCATCATCATCATCATCATTTCACACAAGTCATTTATAAAAGTTTAAAAGATACCCAGAGAGAGAGAGAGAGGAGTAGAGTGACTAGTGGTGGTGTTGGTGAGTATTGTATATGTAATAATTGCATTGTGCTGCCTGGCCTGTTTGCTCTTCTCCTCTCCTCTTCTGCAATTTACTCTCTTTTAAGCAACAACATTTCATTCATTCATTCACAGAAAATATCCAACCATCCCGACTACCAAACCAATGCGTTTTCCCCATTTCGAAAGATAAAAAGAACCTGCATGATGCGTGCAGGCAGGCTGACGCGACTTGTTGTACCATCGGTCTCGGTAGACTCGTCGACTAGAACACATTATTATTATTATTATGCTATATATGTACATATATATGCATAGTAATAATAATAATAGCACTAATAATCATACATACGAAAAAAATATACATGTCTATAAGCATATAGCGTCAAGTAAAAAATGAGAGAGAGAGAGAGAAATGGATGATGATGATGAAGGAAGATTAGTTGTTGTTGTAAATGAATACTTGCCTGTGTGCCTCTGTGCCTTCTTCTTACCAGCAGCAGCCTGGTATGGTAGGATGACGCTTCATCATCATGGGAACTGGTAAACATGAAAAAACAACTAGCAACACCAACTGCCAACTTAAAAGTAAACTTGTATAACTGCCTTTTATTATTATTATTTTATACATGCCTATTATATGAGTAGGTATGTTCATCATCATCTAATACGTAAAAAAAAGTAGATGAGAAGAAGAAGAGTCGTAATGATAATAGGCATGAAAAAAGGATTCATCAGAGATTCTATCAATAACATCATCATGCTCCATACACCATGTGGCATGTGGTGGCAGTGGCAGCAGCAGCA
>JAHZMZ010004282.1:0-17183 GCA_027743805.1 Lepidocyrtoides sp. E14 | reverse complement strand
AGGATTCTGAATGTGATTTATGTACTCAAATCCATCGGCTTTCACATTCACAATCTCAAAGATGTTTATAGTTTAGGTGAGTAGTATAAAAATAAGATTTAATTCACTATGTTGGATGAAATAATTCATCTTTTTGTATTGTGTAAATGGGAGATTGATGATGATGATGATGATGATTATGACGTATTTGTCTTGTACTCTGTGGTCTGCAAGTGAGTACACTACATACAAGTGGCACAACTCACTCAACAAGAGAAATATATAATCATCATCATCATCTCATTCATCATTTACGCAATGCAAAAAAATGAATTCATTATTCCAACATAATGAATTAAATCTTACACATTACACATCAATATACCGCCAGTCTGAATGTAAACATAACTTATTTACCGGCGATATTTTAATATCCGGTGTGCTTTTGGGAATTTACCGTAATTACAGATAAAAGTTTACCTGTATTTTCAAAAGTATCGTTTTTTGCGCTTTCCATAAATCTTGTCACTATGTGTATCTATCTTTGTTTAGCAATATTATAATCTACGTAATGACTCCAAATAAATATGCATCATAAATACACTTGGTACCGCCAAGCATAAAATAAATTTTAAATGTTACGTTCATTTCCAATAAGGGTATTAGTAAACCCTTTTATAGCCAATTTATTTATTTAACAAAACATTTAGAATTTTGATTTCTTTTTGGGTTTTTCCATGTTAAACTTTTTAAGGGTTTTTGTCTTTTAAATAAAAAAGTATACTAAAAACTCCCTACAAAGTTTTTACATTTTGAATTTTAAATTTTTTTTGTGCTTTTTGTGTTTTGCTTTACTTTTTTTTACATTTTTCATACTGTTTTTAACAACTATTTACATCATGTCGCTGCTGCCACCGAACTGCCTTGTTGCTGGTCTGCCCCAGCCCACATTTCCGAAAGTATAGTTCCTAGAATTTAAAAACCATTACTATTCATCTTCTTTAAACGTTAAAAATCAATTGTCCAAATTTATTTAAATTTAAGTTCGCACCTAACATAGCAATGAGGCCCAAATATTGCCCCAAATTTAGATTCATTACGGGTCCAGCCCAAGGAGTCTTGCCGTTGCATGTTTTGTATTCCATACGTCTGACCTGCTGCCATATACGGATATTCACCCTTGAATCGCCGTCATAGAGGAACGGCCGCAACTTGATATCTCCAGTGGGGGAACGTACAACAGAGGCGTGATCCCAAAACTCGGGCACACGCCAATCGTGGATGCAGAAATCACCAAAAAGTTGTGATAGGGACGAATTTTGTATTCTTTTATAAGTAGGAATCAGTAACTGGAGAAAATTTTCTAAATGGATGGCTGGAAATTTGATTATGGAGGATTTGAGATTGGTGTTTTCCCGTTTTATAAAAACCTTTTCAATATTGTCACTGGTGTCTAATGTCCTCCTTACTGAGAGAACGTTGCCGAGGTGCAAGGTGCTGTAGTGTAGAAAGAAGGATGGGGATCTTTCTTGATTCTGAAAACAAAAGTTTATTCCATAACTATTAATGAAAGTTTAACTGAAATTTGCTTCTATTTCAGTAAAACGTTTATTTCAACTTACCTCTAAAAAGTCAGTGTCGGACAGTTCACGTAAATTTTCTAAAAAATCCATCATTTCGTTCCTACTGAGAAATTTGGCTGGGGGAACATCATAACTGTCGTGTTGTTTTGAAGGTGAAGGTGTGGAGGAAGCATCGGGGGATGCTGGGCTTTCCAATTCGACATTGCGTGCTCTTTTTCTGGGGGGAGTGGTTTCTGTTGATCCTGATTGAAAAAATGAGAGATCCTGAGCGACTCCATAATCATCAGAATTCGGCGACCTGATAATACTGCTTGCGGTAATATTGCGTGCGGAAGACGTTGGGGTAGGAGATTCTCTTACTTCCTGGAGAATGCCTGAAAAACAAGAATTATTTGAAACAAAAACTTAATTTTAAAAACATCTGTACCATATGGTTTATCTTACGTTTGCGTACGGGGAGATTTTGATACATGTTGATGTTTAAACCGAATAGTATACAATGTTATCTAATCTTATGGCTTGCGAATATTTCGATTACTATACGACTAATTTTTATTTTTTGTATTATGAAAACTCAAAAAAGGTTGCATCAGAAAAATTTTGAAAAAATTTTGCGACTATAAAATCAGAAAGTGAGTCTGGGGACAGCGCAGTTATGCAACAGGCGCTGAATATCAAATGTCGTTGCAGATTTATACTCCAGTTTCCAACATGGAAATGAATGATACTTGTCCCCGTTTTAATTGGCGGACAGCCAGATCTAAGTACGAGTTACCTACCATTTATTACAATGACTTCATTGCAATGCAGAAAAGACAGCAAAAAATCCGTCCAATCTTACATGAACGCGCAAACTATTTATTTCTTACGCAATCCCAAAAGATGTGCTTAAGTAGGATGAAAAAAATAATTGAAGCCTCCAAATCCCAAAGACAGATGACAGTTTTGAAAGGCGTCGCTGGAACTGGTAATATAAAGATAGCATACATTGTATTTAATTAATATTTTAATCCAAAGTTTTTAATTTGCAGGAAAGTCATTTATGACTAGCATATACTGCGCAGAAGTAAGAAAAGCGGGAATGCAGTACCGAGTAGCCTCTTATACTGGCCGTGCCAGCTTTCTTCTAGACAGCCCAACCCTTTTCAATCTGTTGGGTATTTTTACAATCAACATAAAAACCCAGAATATGGTTAATTTGCCAATATCGAAAAAAGTTGCGGATGATTTAAAACACTGTTCTCATCTTGTGTTAGAGGAGGCAAGTCTCTTAGGGGGTCGAATGTTTAATTGCATTAATTACAGACTGCAAAAAATTAAAAAGTCATCAGAGCCGTTTGGAGGGATTAGTTTGCTTCTCCTGACAGATTTTTCCCAATGTTCTAGTGTGCAGGACTATGACTTGAATAAAAGCCCAGAAAATGTTCCAGATCTTTACGCCAAGGAAGGATTAAGATTATTTCAAACTGCGAATGAGATAATTGAACTTACAGAGCCGATAAGGCAATTAAATGATCAAAGGTTTGTAGAAGTACTGACAAATGTGCGAGAGAGGAAGGTTAATTCAGGAGATATTAATTTGCTGAAATTAAGACTGTCTGAAAACTTGTCAGAAGATGCAAAACAACCTTTCAAGGACGCAATAAGACTGTTTAGCACAAACGATAGGATTCATTCATTTCATAAGCAGTACATTCTTTCATTAAATACCCCGGTCAAGCTTATAAAACCAAACATGCATCCACTATGTGTTGAATGTATACGTAATTATAAAACTTTTTACGCAGGACCAGGTATTATAGTGGAATGTGTTCGAAATCTGGCGTATTCACTAGGAGTAGCAAACTCTACAAGATGTACCATTGAGGATGTAGTGTTTGAAAAAAACGAGCAACTGCCATCCTTTGTGGTTGTAAGATGCGAGGAATTTAAGGGAATATACTTGGATCGAAGCAAAAAGACTATTCCGATTCCTACTGTTAAAGATAAAGCTTATTGTATGCATTTAAATACATATGTCACTACCACGTTCATTCCACTTGCAAATAGCTATGCCATCTCATATCATCGCTGTCAGGGCAGCACATTACCAAAAGCTGTAGCATGTTTGGATGGTCTGTCTGTGTATGACAAACGGCTGTATGTTGGCTTTTCGCGCGTGCGGTCTATAAATGACCTTTTAATTGAGAGCCAACAGCCAGTAGAACACTATTTTGGAATACGCTAGTACAACAGGCCAAGTTTTCTAACAAAAAAGGAAAAGTCCATAAAAAATATTTGTTTTAAACTGATATAGAGTATAGGATAGTAATATTGTACAATGTGTAAATACTTTTTATCAAATTACAAATACATATTTCCCGGCCCGGGCCTACCACCGTCTCTGATTTTGCATGCGGAGCGTGTTTGGTGGGAGGAGTTGGCGTTGACGTGGTGGAACTATACGCTACGCGCCAATGCCAACTTTTTCCAAAGACATGCATTTACAGCACACTCTGAAACACTTCTTAAAGGATACTGGAAATAGCCGCTTCCGAATACAATTTTCCGCTTGTCAAGATCATTGCCTTTTCAAATGTGTTGTAAATGGTCATATTTGATAAGGTAATGGTCTTTTTGACCGGAAAGCTTCATCGTTTCAAGAGAACCGTTTTAATAATATTATTTTATTAATAATGTGTGACTTCAAGCAAAACTGTACATGAGAAAGTCAATAAATTGAAATGCCAAATAATTAAAAAAACAGCTTACTTTGGCATATGTTTGCATACGGGACATTACATGCGATTAGACAAGTAATAAAAACCCCTTACGCAAAAATTCATATTAAAAAGTTATAAACATTATTTTGCAACATAATTATTGCACACTTTTTTCATTACACATGCCAACTTTCTTTGGTGGAGAAAAAAAACAAAATTGTCATTTGGAATAATTACTTCACAATTTTTAATCCAGCAAGAACAAATGGTTGCCAGAAAAATCCTCTTAGTTTGAGACATGCTGTCATTTGCTACTTAAATTGGTTTTATAATAGGAGATCCAGACAAAACAATGCAAGGAAACAAATCGTCGACTGGCAAGTGGTTACTTTTCATTGTACATGTGTATGTCGTCCTTAAGCCCATTTAAAAAATAAACACAACACTAACGAATTCAAAAGCAGGCAATATTTTCTAGCATGAACTTGAACAAAAGTTTGACCGCTTTAATTCCTTTTGTCCGTCATCATTCACTAATATTGGTGTGGATACTGAGGGTTTTGATTTTGATGCAGCAAAGTTGTGTTTGCAGAGTTTGTGATTAAATGTTTTCCCCCGCTAAATTTGCGAGGCAAATTATTAGCGGTGACACTGGTCAGGCTTTATTACTTCATGCATTATTTCGTCGAAAGCTATTGCTCGCGAATGCTTCATGGGGTGCAAAAAATCCAACGTGCACCATGCATTATTTGTGAAAGATTAAGATGCAATTTTCTTTTAAAAGATCATGGTTTAAAACCTTTCTGTGTTAACTTGGAAATAGTAAGGTGTGCATAATTTTACCCGCTTTAATTGACGACGTTTTAAAGTGCAGTACTAACTTGAAATACAGCATAATGTGTATGTTTTGAATACAAATACATTACAAGTGACGTTAAGAGAACCTATATAGGTAAGTAAAAATGCTGCAAAAATCAAAGTGCCCCAAGCACACTTGGGAATTTTGCGAATATTGCGCCAGGTTGTTTTGCATCAATTGCGACCCTTGCTCATTTTTTATACATTTTGTTCTGTGCCCTACTTGTGACACTTATGAGTCTTTAATAAAAAGCAATTTGGAAGAGTTTGTCTGGGATGAAAATTCTCAAAAACCACCACGTAAGCGCTAGGAAAAAAATATAATTTTACAACAAACAATAAGTTCTTGATTGTGACAGTGTACTGGTAAAACATTTCAAGCAAAAAAAATGAAGATACCCGACAACCATGAGGATAAAGGCTATTGCATTTACTGTAGTAGAGTTCTATGTCCTCAATGCAACACCAAATCAAAAAAGTTTAACAAAGTTTGTGTAAAGTGCGAGATAAAAAAAGAAAAACCCATACGATTTGCGAAGAATAATGTTTTGTTAAATAGAATTCGTCGGCAAGGGTTTGAAGGAATGGGTTTCAAAGAATTGCACTACATTCATGTAAACCGGGTAATACGAAATTATGGATCCGAAGTTTTGAAAATTTATTCACTCAATGCGTTTGTGGAAGAAAGAGGGCTGCTCGACGAGATGTTTGAAATAATTGACGAAGTGGTGGGTACGGATCAAAAATGATAATATCAAACTGGTCGTTGTTAGCATATCATGTAATGTTCTTATAAATGAAAGACAAGAAAATAAAAGGCATCAAAGAGTGCAGTTTTCCAATCGACACGGGACAGTGGACAACAATAGATGTATTTGATGCACTTTATCTCGTCACATAAAAAGTGTCAAAAAATCGCTGTTTAGCCATCAATTTACTTTTCGCTGCACAGTGGGGCGATTTGAAAATTAAAATGCCAAAAGCCAAACGAAAGGTAAGAAGTTTTACTCACATTCAAATTAAAGAGAGTAAAAACTTTTATGTATATACATATTTTATTAGTTTCACTGCGGGGTGGAGGGATGTCAATTTATCACATCATCCATTCCAGACCTTCAGGACCATCTGCAAACCCATTGTTGTACGAATTGTGGAGGTGTTTTTGAGGACCGCGAAAAGGATCATAAAAATTGCAGTGTCACACCATCTCAAGTGGGCTTTGGCGCAACATCATTGAACTCACGTCAAGAACCATCCAATGTATCAAGCAACAACTTGTTAACAGTGCGTAAAAGTGCACACAAAGGAGCGATAATAACTTACGCTCATGCATTTTCAAGAGACTTTATACTGTTGGAGGAAGCTTTTGATTACTTGTATCATGAAATGTTTGTAATCACGAGCAACTACTTAGAAACTCATTTAAACTTGAAAGTGAAAGTTACATTTGAATTGAGGCTAAAAGAATTAAAGACAGGAAAAGTAGTGCAACGCTACTTTAACTCACCGTATATTCTACTTACTCATGGAAACTTTATTAATCCTGTCCTAGAGTTTTTACTAAACTACAACATCTCCACGTTAAATTTATTTAAAAACGAAAGGTCAGGGTATAGTTTAATTAGGGTACAACAGCTCTTATTATCATTTGCTGCGGTTCAAACTACATCAGTGGGTACATACTTGCCACTGCCACCAGGGCTAGCACGACGAAATGGAATTTTGAATATAAAAACTGTTAGCACGCACAATTGCTTCATACTTTGTATTCTAAATAAACTTTTCGGGCACATGATTAGGTTGCCACAGTATCCTGAAAAAACATACAATGAGCTAAGCCTTCAGAGACGAATTCAGTTAAAAAAAAGAATGGCCATACCAAAACATTATGACCAGATTTTAAGTCATGTCAAACAGAACAAACTGCTAAATATTGACTTGTTTCAAGGAAGTGTTGATGTTTCATCATTAGACTATTTTGAAAGGTCGAATGACTGCTCTGTGAATATTTTTGGATACGATAGGAATACTAACAAAGTATTTCCCAAGCGAGTGACAGTGTTTAAAGCCAGCAAACATGTCGACTTGTTGCTAATAAAAAGACGTGATTTGACAAAGCACCAAAGGTCTATGTATACAAGTAATGCACATTTTGCTTTGATTTTCAATCCCAGTCAGTTTTTCTGCAGGGGCTTTCAATATCGTCGGCAGCTTTGTCGTTTTTGCTGCAATTTGTATTCAAAAAAGTGGTTTACTGAACATGAACATTCATGCTACCTGTCAAGCAAAATGAACATTAAATTTCCAAAGGACAAGTTTTACAAGTTTACAGAGCAACATAAACTTATTAGTGCACCATTCAAGCTAGTTGCTGACGTTCTTTGCACGAGCAATGGTGAGGATAATAACTTATTAGCACATGGATTTTGTGTATGTGCATTTGGTCCAGAGGAACAACTCTTGTTTTCTTCATCATACGTTGGCTGTGACGCCATTCAGAAATTTATTTTGGCCCTCCAAGGGTGCGCAAAGGATTTGTTAACAAGACAACAAAATGAGATATTACCATTACGACCTACATGCCGAGATATTGAAAGAAAGAAACTCGTGACTAATTGCGAAGCTTGTGGCGCAGAATTTTCAGATCTTACTGATGTTGGTCAGCCTCAAATGCACCACCACCATTATGTCAAGGATGCAATATACAAGGACAAAAACTTTCCCAATAATATACATTTCCTTTGCCGAGTTTGCAATTTAAATGCATCTACTCGTCCTTTTATATATACGTACCTACACGGGTGTCAGAAAACGGCACTTCATTTAATACTGGAGTCATTCAAAGAACTCTCTGACACAAATATTAAAATTGTTCCTCGTCGTCATGACGACTTTTTGGCAGTTTACATTCCTGGACTATTACGAACATGTGATCTTTCCAACTTTTTTACAGAGCCACTGCATGAAATGGTTTGTCATCAACACTAGTGACAACCAAAAGTACTTTCGCCATTACCATTCAAACTTTCAAAATAATACAGGCCCATTTTATTTTCCTCATTTGCTTGATTCATGCGAATTGGACAAAGTCAAAACGCTACCAGAGAGAAAAAAATTTGTCGACATTTCTTTGAAACGAAATTTAAATGTGGAAGAGTACGACACCGCTGTCGCATATTTTGTTCAAGCGCAATGTGAAACTGTCAAACAGTACGCCGAAAAATATATGATTTGGAAATGTCATGCCATTAATGCAGTTTTACAGAGCTTCAATAGTTGGGCTATATCCAGTTATGGCTTGAGTATTCATCACGATATGACTCTTCCTGCTTACAGTTTCTCAGCCGCTATGTACAACACCAAAATCTCATTTGAATTTTTGAAAGATATTGACATAACGCAAAAAGTTGCTTCCAACATTATTGGTGGTTTGTCGCATATGGCTAGGCGCCGAATCACGGCATGCAACGAACGAATGGGATTTGAGCCAAAACTTCCAAATGAAAGAGTGGAGTTGTTGTGCGTTGATGTTACATCTCAGTATCAACATGCAATGAGCCAGCCGTTGCCAATTGGCGAATACAAACTACTAAAAGAACATGAAGTTTTAGAATTTAGCATCGAAAGTCTAAAAACACAGACTGATTCATTCGGCTACTTGTTGTGTGTTGACTTGGACTATCCCTTCCATTTGAAAGAAACAAGTGATGACTTTCCGTTCTGTGTTGAAAGAATTCAATTGAGAGGACAAGGTGGCATTGGCCATCAGAACGAAGTAGAAAATGCGTGCCAACCGTCCTCATGTAATCAGTCTGGGATGCACTCAATAATCCAAACGCAAGAAAAAAAATCGCATGTACTTCTTTATCATAGAATGCTATTGTGGTTCATTGAAAAGGGATTAAAAGTTGAAAAAATTCATTACATAATCAAGTTTAAGGAGGAAGCTTGGCTCAAAGGGTATATTGAGCACAATCTTAATATCCGCAAAAATGCTTTGACCAAGATTGAAAGCCAGTTGTCTAAAAATATTGGTATGTAAACAATTTTTTTTTGTATCCGTTACTTGCAAAATTATGCCAACACCAATGTTTTTCTTTGCAGGTAACTTTCTGTACGGAAAATTTTACGCAGGAGCAGAAAGCTTGGCAGTAAAATTTTGTACGAGCAAATCAACTTGTCAGAAAACAGTAGCAAACAGCTCATTTTTTGATTGCACTGTGCTGAATGACAACTTATCTATCCTTTACATTAAAAAACCATTCAGAATGTACAACAAAAACATTTTAATAGCCTTTTGTATATTAGAGCACGCTAGGCTTCGGTTTTTTGAACTTGTTTATACATTAAAATCTGTTTTCGGAAAAAGAATATACTGTGCAGCAGGGGAGACTGATTCTCTGCAATGTGCCATAACAGACCCAGATTGTAGTTTTTTAGAGGACATGAAAAAACTTTCTCACATTTTTGACTTTAGTTCTTTAGACGATGATCATCCCTTAAAAAGTGACGATAATAAGGGAAAATGCGGATTATTTAAAATAGAGTATCCGTATGCAGTTGATTTCATTAAATTGAGATCCAAAGTTTTTGCCATTTTAAATGTATGCAAAATATGTAAGAACAAATCGATTTTTTCTGGACAAGAAGATTGTATACTTTGCCAAAACAAAGGAGAAAGAACAGTGGCAAAAGGGGCACCAAGGGATATGGATGTTCCATTTTCCCTATATATAGAGGCACTAGAGAAGGAAGCTCCTTTATTTGCAGAGTACTTTACACTTGTGAAATCGGAAGGACGCGTGAGCCTCAAGTCGAAAAAACGATCTATACTTACTATGGTAGATAGTCAAAGGATTTGGGACAGCAGCGGTATTAATTCGTGGCCATTTGGAGGAATAGCTCCGTTCAGCCATGGACGGGGAAATCATTGATTTTAGATTAAATTGCCCATCGAGCGTGCAAATCTGCGGTAAGTAATTTTTTCATATTCAGTTTGCGTGGTTTATAATCTGATTTACTTTAAATAGGATTTTCCCAAAGTGGAAAAACGGCTCTGGGAATTAAAATTGTTGAAAACAGATATCGACTGTTCCGAAAAAAAATTTCTTCAGTTATATGGCTTTACGGTGAATGGCAGGAGGCATATGAAAACGTTCAAAATACTGACAAAAACGTTACGTTCACTAGGGACAAACACGAAGTTGACGAGTATATTAATGAGCATAGGAGAGCAATATTGATCATTGATGATCGTGTTGCTGATTTGATTTCCAATAATAACAGCGACATATTGTCCTACTTTCTTCAAAAAGGGCATCATCGTGATCTGGTGATAGTGCTTATGACTCAGGCAATATTTTTACCAAAATGCAGGCTGATTCAAGTAAATTCTCACTACCTAATTACCTTTAGACTTTTGAGAGATTCTTCCTCAATATTTAGGTTGGGCTATCAAATTCTTCCTACCCATCCAAAATTCTTGTACCAAGCATATGAATATGCAGTGAACATCAAGCCATACTCATATTTGCTGTGCTGTTTTCACCCTAATGACCATGACTTTTGCCGTTTCCGCTCCTCAGTTTTTTTCTGGGAAAAGAACGTAATAATATTTAGGCCCAAGTATGGAAACAATACTGGATAAATTTGATTTTGTAAGTAAAATTAGTCGAGCTTCACCAGAGGAAGCGAAGGATGTACTTAAGGATGCATCAGACGAGGAAATAACAGCATTGTTAAATTGTCTTGCCTATCGCACACACATCGGCTGTCCTGTCTCTGATGAAGATATCACGGTCATAAAAAAAGCTGTCACATGCAGAAAAGTTGATTACTTAAAAAGCAAATTCAAACTGATAAAACCAATTATTGCCATAACACTAGCAAAGATTTTGCAAGAAGTTTTTTTTTACATTTACGATTCCGTTTAAAATGGAGTTGTACAAGGTCATTAGTTTAGAAGACTACGAGAAATGTGTTGGTGAGAGCAGTGAAACAAAAATTGGAGATAGGTGGGCAGGTTTTTCAAAGCCAATTCAAAGAAAATTTAAAAAGTTTGTCGAGTTTATTGCTGATCACGGCCTGATAGTAGACGAGTTTGGTAATACAAATGCAGAGCATGATTTTATTTCTCAGGGGACGGACATTTTTCCCCTAATTAATTATGCAATCAGGGGAAAAGAAAAAACTGTAGCCTGGAGCAACTTTTTAGCATTTTTGTCAACACTTAAAGTTCCAAAAGGAGTGCTATGTCAGAAAGTCGAGGCCGAAATTAAAAAATTTAAGCGAAATGCCAAAGTCAGTTCAAATTGATGACCGCTACATTAGAAGGGCGTATGAAAATGTTTCTAATGTAGGAGCTTTTACCGGTATAGCTTCATTTGCTAGGGCTCGTAACGTAAAAGATTTGCGTGCGCTCGAGAAAAGCCTGAGCAAAATTCCAACCTTCTCTCTTCATCGCCCTTCACGTAGAACTACGCGTAGGCCAGTAATTGTTAAAAACCCACGAGAACTTTTGCAAGTAGACCTTGCTGACCTTAGTGGTTTGAAACGAAAGAACAGGGGATTTTCTTGGATTTTATTTGGGATTGACGTTTTTACTAAAGAGGCCCATGCCGTCCCTGTGAAAAGAAAAAGTAGCAAGGACATGCTTGAAGCAATGAAAATGCTGTTAAAATTGTTTAGAGGAAAATTTGTCAATGTCCAGTCTGATCAGGGATTGGAATTTAACAATACACTTGTGAAAACTTTTCTTAAAAAGGAAAATGTAAACTATTACTTTACATACTCTAATTTGAAGGCCCAGACTGTAGAGCGTCTTATTCAAACAATCAAATCTCGCCTTTGGAAATTTTTTTCCAGTTCAGGCTCTACAACTTGGCTTGATGCGCTCCCAAAAATAGTTAGCGCATACAACAGCAGCATTCACACCGCGCATGGATTTGCTCCAAACAAGATTCGTAAAAAAGACCACGATACTGTACTTGAAAGACTTTATGAAAAATTTGTATGGCAAAAACCGAAAACACCAAAGTATAATGTTGGAGATTTGGTTAGAATTAGTTTAAAAAAGCTAATTTTCCGAAAGGCCTACAAATCAAACTATAGCAGCCAAGTTTTTCGTGTACAGTCAATTCACACAAGTTTTCCAGTCATATCATACAAACTAGAGGACGAACACGGTGCTGAGCTCGCCGGAAGTTATGTGGAGGGAGATTTATCTCCCGTTGGATTAGAAAATGAGTGAACCTGACCAAAACTCTTTCGTGATTGTACTGCATTCACGAAAGAGTAAAAATGTTTTTCCACAAAACACGTCAAGCAACTTTTCAAACCTCCTCCCAAAAAATTTAAAATTGGAAGGTTTCAATGTGGCCCTCCATTCTCTTCAGTTTTACGACAAATTTTTTCCGGAAGATGTTTCTACTGGTGACAGCACAGGCGTGGTAGCAGTGGAGCGCACAAATAAATTGTTTTTTAACGAAGAGCAACTTGAAAATACAGCACAAATAATTGAGACAAAAATTTCAGAAATAAACGTAACCAAAGCTTACGACTATATTGGCAGTTTCATCACTGCACTAAACCGTCAGCTTAACCTTGTTGACGTGAATGCTGGGTTTCAAGGAACTTTTGACAATAACGGTCATCTTGCGAGTGTCAAACTGACGTATGAGGAAAGTAAAGGAT
The DNA here is from genome assembly GCA_027743805.1 of Lepidocyrtoides sp. E14. Taxonomy (NCBI): domain Eukaryota; kingdom Metazoa; phylum Arthropoda; class Collembola; order Entomobryomorpha; family Entomobryidae; genus Lepidocyrtoides; species Lepidocyrtoides sp. E14. Next base: position 4,369 of record JAHZMZ010004282.1, on the reverse strand, counting down.
TCAAACTGCACATTGGAGAAAAGTTGGCAAACATTTTTGGTTTCTCTTACAGTGATTTTTCAGAGGGAGAATTCCAAAGTGATGTTGCAATTGACCCCACAGACTTTGAGAAACTGGAAATTGGTCACGTGTTTACAATTGAGAGACGAAAAAATGTAATAACCCAGCTTAAAATTAAGCAGCTAGAAGATCCAACGCTGTTGGATTTAGCTTGGGCAATACAAGCAGCAGCAGTGGTGAGCAAGCACACAATAGCAATCAGAGTAAATCCTGACGAGTCAGAAATTAGTTTTGACACTGGCACTGAATTGCGTGTACTGAAATTGTCTTCCTTCATGGAAGACTACATGGGTCTTGAAAGGGGAACTGAAATTAGGGGCAACATGACCTTTAGAGTAAGTCGAAAAATTATTGACCCATTTGAACCCATCCCAACAGAGTATATAAGTAGCACAGAGAGAGGTGAACCAATTAGTAGTAACTCTCTTCTTGTGACGACGAGTCTCGTTGCTTCTAACTACATGGAAAAAACCAATGTTCCAATCTTAGCAATTCTAACAAGAGTACAAAGTGAGAAGCAGAACGTCTATTTGCCCAACAATCCATTGTATCTTCCGGTTTCTGTACCTTGTACGGATACCATCAACTTACGGCTCTTGGGTGACAATTTGGTTGAAATACCAAATTTAAATAAGGCTACAATAGCTGTCTTACATTTCAAAAAAAGCTGGATTTGAAATACATTCGCCCAATCACTTGTGATAAACGGGGATGCAAAATTGATAAAATGGCATGCCCGCAAGAGAACTCGATGGCTAGTTTGCCACTAATACCTCTGAGAAGAATTAGGAGGTCCACTACAGTACGCAAAAGGCGAAACGCGCGAACTCTCAGAGGTCGCGGAAGAGCCAGGAAAGAGAGGTTTTCTAGAAGGAGAAAATTGGTAGGTTTTGGAAGGCAAAACAGGAGGCGTAATCGACGCATTCATAGAAGATAATTTTCAAGATGGAGCGATTTGCGCAATCCCACGCTGCCCTTGCCAAGGGTAGCCGTGGAGTACTAACCCAGTTGGCATTAGCTGAGCTTCCAATTACGGATGTTAGCTATATCAGTAGCAGCTACGAAAAGATTTTTCCCACTTTTTCATTAGAGAGTGGTAACCCAATAGACCTGCACGTTCCTGCATCTATTTTCTACACTGATTTATCAGAAGTTTGGCTTGTTGTTTCTGGTAAAATTACAACAAAAGCAGGTGCTAATATTGCTGCACAAACGTGTGCCCCGGCCAATAATTTCCTGCACAGTATGTGGAGCCACTTTGAGCTTACGCTAGGAAATCTACCCCTTACCAAAAATTCAAACTACTACCCCTATCTTGCCTTCATGACAAATTCACTTTCAAATGGATTCGAATCAAAAAGTGGGATATTAAAAGCTGCACTGTTTTGCGATGACAGTGGTGACGAAAAGGTAGCCAATTTGGGCTACACATACAGAAAGAAAGTCAGCAACAACAGCAAAAAGTTTTTTGCATTTGGACGACCCTCGCATGGCCTTTTCGAGACAAATAAGTTTTTGCTTCCTCAGTCGCCATTTAGACTTTTGATGCGTAGGGCCCCGGATGAATTTTCGATTGATAGTGAAACACTTACTGAAGGAACAAAATTTGACGCAACATTTAAACTAGAGTCAATTTTTCTGCTCGTAAAAAGGATAGTTGTTGCTCCGGATGTACAAGCTGCGCATGAAGCACAAATTGGAAGAAATCAACCTTTGTATTACCCCTACCTTGACGGAACAATTGTAACTTATACATTACCGAAAAACACAATTTCAAATACTAGTGAGGCAGTTTCTGTAGGGCTACTCCCAACGAGAATAGTTATTGGAATGGTAGAAAGTAAAGCCTTCTATGGAGATGCGCTAAAATCGGCATTCACCTTCAAACCATTTAATATTGAGCGGTGCTCATTAACTGTTGACGGGGAAGAAATTTTGTTTAAAAATCTAGAATTCAACATTGATGATGGAGATTATCTTTTGGCTTACAGCCAGTTGAAAAAATTTTTGTGCAACAGGGATGGCATTGATGTTGACTTACAAAAATTTGCAAATAATCATTTTTTGCTAGTTTTTGACATTCTTCCAATGGCCAAGCCCAACTCCTTTGCACAAAACAAGACCGGAGTGGTTCGATTTGAAGTCAAGTTTAGAGAGAATTTGTCAGAGGATATAAATGTCGTTGCTCTATGCCAATACCAGGTCATTGTCAAGTACGACAAGACTGGCTACACTGCTGCCATAATTTAGAATGGACTCAATTGAGCTGCAACGTTTGCTTTCGTGCATATGTGAACCTAAAAGCGTCCAGTATAGTGTGATTGCTGCTGATGAATTCCGCAGCTTAAATTTAAAATGCTTCCCCTTCTGTATTGTTTTTAATGTAAAAGCAAAAACCAGCAGTCAAGGCCACTGGATTGCAGCTTACCTAACTCAAAAACGTCATCGTATTTTTGCGGAGGTTTTTGATCCTCTTGGACTACCACTTTCGTCTTATGGAGTGGAACCAAACTTTTTTGTTGACACTGAAAATGAAAAGCAGATCCAATCTGATGATAGTAAAGAATGTGGATCATTTGTTTTAATGTGGGTGTACTGTAAATTGCATAATATGTCAACAAAAGAGTTTATTTACCTGTTTAGCAAAAACGTTTGCGAAAATGATGCAATCGTAATCCGATTTAAATGCCGTCTATCACGGAGCTGCAGACTATCAATGACCCAGATTCCTACTACCATGTGTGCAATTCCATGCAGCCTGCTGAAAAGTCATATAAATAGCCCGCATTATTGAGAAGTCAAGGTTAGTCTTCGTTTTCCTGAGAACAGTAACAAAATGGAATCTAGTAGTTCCACTGACACTGGCAAAAAAGATTTAAGAAAAGTGAAGCCGTTGCCACACAAAAAGAAAAAGCCCAGTAAAAAGGCAAATGACTCGCAGATTGCTTTACATGAAAATGTTTGCTTACATCGAAAAAAATGTATAGATTGCCTGCTAAAATTTATAACGCAATATTTTCAAATTCTCCCAAAAAATACACTAGGAAACCTGGACTTGTTTGTTCGACTGGTGCAGCTATTTATTCAGCAGGAAGACGACTTGATAAAGTGCCAGCAGAGTGACAATCACAACCTAGCGCAACAGTTGGAGGAATTTGTTGAATCTATTGACATACCACAAACATTTTCTTATCCTGAGCTGCCAAGTATAGCTTAATAGTAAGCTTTCAGATTTTTCAATATAAATTAATAATTTTCTTGTTCCAAGTATTCACCGTTGTCTTCTTTTTAGAAATGGAAAAAAAACAAAAAAAATCTTCCACTTGTAACGGAGAAAATTTAGCCATGGACACGTCTACAACCAACTACGAGGAATTATGTTTAAGACATAATATTACTCCTGCAGTAGCTACAAACTGTCAACATTGTTTATCACATTTTTTTGTTCTTATAAGTCACTTATTTAAGTCAAAAAAGTCGCTTTTTGAGCGCAAATTTGTAGTTTTAGCAACGCTTGATTTTCATGATAGTATGTATGCGAGATACGTAAATTGTGCCAATAAGCACAAAAAAAATGCCTTTTGCTACTTGTGTTATTTAGAATATTTTGATCAGATAAAATTTTTTTATTATTACACTGGCCTAGCAGTTGATGCCCTGTTTGAGGGCACGATTGCAGCATTGTACAACGAGTTTGTAGAAATGTTCGACAATTGTCGTAATTGTAAATATGTAAAATAATTTTTTTAAAAATTTAATTGGCTAAATTGGTGTACTTTTTAAATTCCCAATGGGGGCACGAAAACGTGTCTGCCACTAACTTTCCCGTGGTACTGATGAGTCGAAGGGCACGACGAAACACGTTTTTCAAGATCAAAAAATCAACATCTTCAATTTTTGTCAATGTGTTACAGACAACAAGCAGAGAATGAATAAGACTGAGATTGGAACGAATTCAGCGTATGTGATACCGAGTGTGAACGCTGTAATGATTTTTTGTCGACTGGCTTTTGTAAAAGTACAGTGGATAAGAATATGTGATAAAAATACAAAATCTCGAGTAGAAGTCGATCACAGTTCAATCATTAGTACCATCCCGTGCAAAATGTCAATGTGTTTACTAATTGCTGTTGTATTTGTTGTAAATTTTGTAATAGGTGCTCATTTTAGTGAAAGCATTCACGATTATCAAGCATACACTCAGTCTACTGCACACGGTACATTATTATGCAAACTTAGAGAAGCTTTGAGAAGATGAATGGATTATATTTATCACATGATGTAGGCGTGAACAATGAGAATCTCAATT